>PISX010026508.1:0-24481 GCA_004024625.1 Mellivora capensis | reverse complement strand
AATATTTATATTGATTATGGGTTTTGAATATCCTAGGTTAAATTAAATATACTACTAAAATTAATTAATTAACTTTACCTTGTCTCTAGTTTTTAATGTGATGGCTAGAAAATTTTCTATTAAATATGTAGTTCCCATTTGTGACTCATTAAAGTTCTACTGAACAGAGCTATTTCAGAATAATAGTGCCTATCTCATAGAAGGTTATTTATTGGTAAATAAATAATATTTATTTTACTAATATTTCAGTCCTAATACTGTAAGTTCCTAAGCTCATCCAACATTGATAGATAAAAATTCATTCATGAACAAATATAAACAAGTGGATTGTATGTCCTAGAAGGGCCCATGTTGAGAATCTACTGGTCATAGCTCAATAAAGCCAAAGAATTTAATGATTTGTCCAAGGTCACATAGCTTATTAGTACAGAGATGATACCAGGACTCAGGACTATTTGCTCATTGACCTTTTATCATAGAACAATTCAATGAACAAAATTGTGAAATGGTTTTCAATGGCTGCAAAACTGATTTCAGTTGACTTAAACAAATATTTGAATGTCTCATAAGTGCCAGACAGTGTGCTACACATATTGGAGGGCTTAAGTTGGTTTTTTTATTAAGTTTTTAATTTTAATTCCAGTGTAGTTAACATATGGTGTTATATTGGTTTCAGGTATACAGTATAGTGATCAACAGTTCTATACATCACTCAGTGCTCATCATAACACATGTACTCTTTCATCCCCACCACCTATTGCATGCATCGCCACACCCGCCTCCCCTCTGGTAACCACCATTTTGTTCTCTATAGTTAAGAGTCTATTTCTTAGTGTGGAGGTTCCTCAAAAAATTAAAAGTAGAGCTACCCTACAACCCAGAAATTGCACTGCTAGGCATTTATCCAAAGGATACAAACACAGTGATTTGAAGGGTAACCTGCATCACAATGTTTATAGCAGCAATGTCCACAACAGCCAAAATATGAAAGAAGTCCAGATGTCCATCAACATATGAATGGATAAAGAAGATGTGACATATATATCTACAACAGAATGTTGTATATATCAGCCATCAAAAGGAATGAAATTTTGCTGGGGTGCCTGGGTGGCTCAGTTGATTGGTACTAAGTGTCTGCCTTCAGCTCAGGTCATAATCTCAGGGTCCTGCAATCATGCCCCACGTCAGGCTCCTTGCTCAGCAGGGAGCCTACTTCTGCCTCTCCCTCTGCCAGCTGCTCCCCCTACTTGTGCTCTCTCTCTCTGTGTCAAATAAATAAATAAACTTTTTAAGAAATAATAATAAATTTTTAAAAAGAATGAAATCTTGACATTTGCAACAACGTGGATGGAACTAGATGGTATTATGCTAAGCTAAATAAGTCACAGAAAGACAAATACCATATGTGGAATTTAAGAAACAATACAGACGAACATAGGGAAGGGAAGGAAAAAAAAAGATGAAAATTGAGAGGGAGAGGGAGGCAAACCATAAAAGAGGCTGAACTCTAGGAAACAAAGGGTTGCTGGTGAGTCACATGAGGTACTTTTAAGTTTTCAAGTTAACAATAAAAATGTAAAAAGAAGTAAAATTACCTTAATTTTAATAATATATTTTCCTTAACCAACAACAAAAGAGAATCTGTTTCTTGGTTTGTCTTTCTTTCTCTCTCTTTTTTTTCCCTTTGATCATTTGTTTTCTTATATTCCACATATGAGTGAAACCATATGGTATTTGCCTTTCTCTGACAGATTTATTTCACTTAGCATTATACTCTCTGGCTCCATCTATGTTGTTGCAAATGGAAAGATTTCATTTTTATGGCTAAATAATATTCCATTGTGTATATGTACCACTTCTTCTTTATCCACTCCTCTATCAACAGATGCTTGGGCTGCTTCCATATCTTGGCTATTGTAAATAATGCTACTATAATGCTACTATAAATACTCTTTGAATATACCCCTTTGAGTTAGTGTTCTTGTGTTTGGGGGGTAAATAACCAGGAATGAGATTACTGGATCATAGGGTAGTTCTATTTTTAACTTTTTGAAAAACCACTATACTGTTTTCCATAGTGGCTGTACCACTTTGCATTCCCACCAACAGTATGAGAGGGTTCCCTTTTCTCCATTTCCTCACTAACACTTGTTTCTTGTGTTTTTTATTTTGGCCATTCTCACAGGTGTGAGGTGGTATCTCACTGTAGTTTTGGTTTGCATTTCCCTGATGCCGAGTGATGTGGAGCATCTTTTCATGTGTCTGTTGGCCATCTGGATGTCTTCTTTGGAGAAATGTCTGTTCATGTCTTCTGTCCATTTTTTTAATTGGATTACTTGGTTTTGGGGTGTTGAGTTCTTTATATATTTTGGATACTAACCCATTATCTGACATATTATTTACAAATGTCTTCTCTCATCTAGAAAGTTGCTTTTTTAGTTTTGTTGTTTCCTTCACCGTACAGAACTTTTTGTTTTGATGTAGTCTCAATAGTTTATTTTTGCTTTTATTTCCTTGCCCCAGGAGACATATCTAGAAAAAGTGTTGCTATGGCTAATGTCAGAGAAATTACTGCTCGGGCTCTTTTCTAGGATTTTTATGGTTTCAGATCTCACATTTAGGTCTTTAATCCATTTTGAGTTTTTTTTTTTTTAACTTAAATTCAATTAGCCAACATACAGGACATCATTAGTTTCAGATTTAGAGTTCAATAATTCATCAGTTGCATATAACACCCAGTGCTGATCACATCTCGTGCCCGCCTTAATATCCGTCAGCCAGTCACCCCATTCCTCCCCACACCCCCTCCAGCAACCCTCAGTTTGTTTCCTATAGTTCAGCATCTCTTATGGTTTTTCTCCCTGATTTCTTTCCATTCAATTTTCCCTCCCTTCCCCTAGGATCCTCTGCGCTATTTCTTATATTCCTCATGTGAGTGAAGCCACATGATAATTGTTTCTCTGGCTGACCTATTCGGCTCAGCATAACACCCTCCAGTCCATCCACATTGATGTAAGTAAGATTTCACCCTTTTTGATGGCTGAGGAATGTTCCATATGTATATATACCACATCTTCTTTATCCATTCATCTGTTGACGGACATGTGGGCTCCCTCCACCGTTTGGCTATTGCAGACATTGCTGCTGTAAACACTGAGGTGTAGGTACCCCTTCAGAGCGCTACGTTTGTATCTCTGGGGAAAATACTCAGTAATGCAATTGCTGGGTGGGTCTATTTTTGTGCATGGTGTAAGAAAGTGTTCCAGTTTCATACTTTTGCATGTACCTGTGCAGTTTTCCCAATGTCATTTGTTGAAGGGAATGTCTTTTTTCAATTGAATGTTCTTCCCTCCTTTGTCAAAGATTGACCATAAAATTGTGGGTTTATTTCTGGGATCTCTATTCTACTTGTGGACAAGTACAATACTATTTTGATTACTACAGCTTTGTAATATAACTTGAAGTCTGGAATTGTGATTTTAGAAGGCTTATGTTCTATCACTTTATTTTTATTTTTAAAAAGATTTTACTTATCTATTTGAGAGAGAGAGAGAGAGAGAGAGACAGAGAGAGAGAATAAGCAGGGCAAGAGGCAGAGGGAGAAGAAGAAGCAGGCTCTCCACTGAGCCAGGAGCTTCACATGGGCTCAATCCCAGGACCGGGAGATCATGACCTGAGCCAAAAGCAGATGTTTAACCATCTGAGTCACCCATGTGCCCCAAGTTTGATTACTTTAAAGTCTAAGGAACTTCCTTTGAGCTCTAAATGAAAAAGAAAACTACTTTCATTTTGCTTTTCTCATGTTCACGACTTAAATATGACTACATTTGTGTGGGCATGTTTTCTTAATTTCAAAATTCTAAACTGTATATTTGATCAATGTAAAAACAAAAGTCATTAAAAATTCCCTAAAATGCAATTATATTTAATAAAAATTAATTTTGACTTTAAGAAATATACATTAAAGCCATTACCAAATGTTTTCCCAAAAAGTCTTCTTTCTTTTCATTATAATTTAAAGCCTGGGTGGCTCAGTGGGTTAAGCCTCTGCCTTTTGCTCGGGTCATGATCTCAGGGTCCTGGGACTGAGTCCCGCATCGGGCTCCTTGCTCAGCGGGGAGCCTGCTTCCTCCTCTCTCTCTGCCTGCCTCTCTGCCTACTTGTGATCTCTGTCTGTCAAATAGATAGATAAAATCTTTAAAAAATAAAAATAAAATAAAATTGCACTGTACTACTATATTCTTTCCTTAAAGGGCCAGATTTTTTTTAAAGATTTTATTTATTTATTATTTTAGAGAAAGAGAGAGAGCATGTGAGTGGGGTAAGGGGCAGAGGGAGGAGGAGAAAAATCTCAAGCTGACTCCGGCTCAGGATGGAGCCCAATGCAGGGCTTGATTCCAACCCCAAGGTCATGACCCGAGCCAAAATCAAGAGTCAGACGCTCAACCGATTGAGCCACCCAGGCACCCTTTAAAGGACCAGATAGATGTTGATACCGTTATATGGTCATGCGGCTTATAAATGTTCATCTGTTACTAAATAGTAAATTTTAGACTTTTACAGGCAATTTTTCCAAATATCCTGATGACTTTATATTAATTGCATTGTACCGAGGTCAGTTCTTGGTTGTAAGTGTATTAAAGGAATTACTTTAATGACTTGCTTTAAACCCTGGAGACTGTTGCTTAATTCTCTAACATCTGGGCTTTATCCACTTGATGTTTAGGTTATCAACAAGGAAACCCATTCTGGTAAGCTTGGAACAAGTTCTATTTTCCTATGGTCTTCTTCCATTTTAGTGATAGATTGAATTTGTTTATACTTACATATTTATCTCTATATTTTTAAAAATCAGGTTTTATTATTTAAGCCATACTAAATAAATGTTCAAATTTATTGCTATTGAATTACAAATAATACCCTCTTAAAAATACTAATTGCTGGGCGCCTGGGTGGCTCAGTGGATTAAGCCACTGCCTTCGGCTCAGGTCATGATCTCAGGGTCCTGGGATTGAGTCCCACATCGGGCTCTCTGCTTGGCAGGGAGCCTGCTTCCTCCTCTCTCTCTCTCTCTCTCTGCCTGCCTCTCTGCCTACCTGTGATTTCTCTCTGTCAAATAAATAAATAAAATCTTAAAAAAAAAAAAAAAAGACTTCGAAAGATCTCCGTGTTGACAGATCTTGGGGTATATTAAAAAAAAAAAAAAAAGCTATTAAACGGTTTTGAGCAAAACAAGAATGATGCTGATAGTTAGCAATGGCAACCATTTTCCCATTCCCCTGCTAAGCGCTTTAAATGAATTCTCTCCTTCGGTTCTCATCTACCTCTTTGAGGTAGGGCTATTTTCACCTCCATTTTACAGTTGAAAAGAACTGAAGTTTCAAAGGGTTTGGTGATTTGCCCAGTAAATAACTGGCTGGAATTCAAGCCTAACTTGAAAATAATTCATGGGGTATATTGCTACATTATGTACCACATGTGGGCGTATAGTAGTCTATAATCCCATAAATAATAAAGTAGTATTTTTCATAAAAACAAAATGTGCCGGCACACCGGGGTGGCTCAGTTAGTTAAGTGTCAGACTCTTGGATTTGGCTCAGATCATGATCTCAGGATGTGAGATCAAGCCACATGTCAAGTTCTGCGCTGGGCATGGAGCCTGCTACAAAATTCTCTCTGTCCCTCTCCCTTTGCCCCTCCCCCTGCTCTAAAAAAAAATTTAAAAAGCAAAACATGCTCAAAATGATCAAGGAAACTATGTCAATATAGTAGCAGTTATATAAGCAAGAAAAAACATAATTATATGAACTACACGTGTATGTGGACGTTGTTGGTACAAGAAAACTGTATTTAGTTTTGTTTTTAAAAACCTGAATATAAGGGCGCCTGGGTGGCTCAGTGGGTTAAAGCCTCTGCCTTCAGCTCAGGTAATGATCCCAGGGTCCTGGGATCGAGCCCCGCATCGGGCTCTCTGCTCCGCCGGGAGCCTGCTTCCTCCTCTCTCTCTGCCTGCCTCTCTGCCTACTTGTGATCTCTCTCTCCCTGTGTCAAAGAAATAAATAAAATCTTTAAAAAAAAAACTGGATATAAAAATAATGTGTGCAAACTAGCTACAAGCACTTAATATATTACATAACCATGCATGTATACACAGGCATATACAGATAGGATATGTTAATTAAAATGTTAAATGTTCTAAGTGTTAAACATATAAAAAATCAAAATGAATTCTTTCTTAAAATTTTACACAGCAAATTAATAAGATAGAATTCTAACAACATGTAGACAATAATCGAGGGACTATTCAGTGTTGGTTCCTCAGGATATTTTCAATGATTAAAAAGACACTATTAAATAGGAACTGTTATGCCCATTCTCCAGAGAAGAAGACATAGATTTAAAGAGCCTAAGTAACTTGCCCAAGTTCATGCAGCAAGAACGTCAGTAGGTGTTGGCTATAAAGCTATAGGTCTTCATAGCTCCACTCAGCTCCTGTGCCGCACGCTGCCGTACACGCTGCCACTCAAGTTACTCCTTCCTGTCTGCTAATTTAAGGCTGTATGAAAATGCTTTCCTACTGATGTGTACATTCCCTCTGCCTTCATAAATCATGTTTACATTATGACTTTAGTATTGCTAACAAGAATACATCATTAGAATATATAATTGCATGCCCTGATACAGACATTTACAAATAAAAATAAATAATTTCTCCCAAGGAAAATAAAAGACTTGACCTACTCATTCCCTTTGCAGTATGCTTTTGAATGAGTCACTGAATCTATTTGAGGTACAGATTCCTTATCTATAAAACAAGGAAAATAATACCTTGTTCAATTATATGAAATGACATGTGTTAAAATGCTTGTAAACTGTGAAGAGTCTTAAAAATTTACCCTTATTAGGGTTAGTACTTTAGTTTTTAGGATCATTATATATTCTTTCTACCAAGATCACTTAAGTTTTCTTAGTCTCATAATTCATCTCTTCAAAATAGCATTATAACAAGAAATAAATACAAAAAGTCTTTCCTTAGAGCTAAAGAAGATATGTTGGGTTCAATATATAAAATAAATGAGAAGGGGCACCTGGGTGGCTCAGTCATGAAGCGTCTGCCTTTGGCTCAGGTCATGATCCCAGGGTCCTGGGATTGAGCCCCACATTGGGCTCCCTGCTCCACGGGAAGCCTGCTTCTCCCTCTCCATTCCTGCTGTTTGTGCTCCTACTTCCGCTGTCTCTCTCTCTGTTAAACAAATAAATAAAATCTTTTAAAAAATAAAATAAAATAAAATAAAGTAAATGAGAAATCATTGAAACTAAAATAATTTTTGGATGTAATGTGCCTTCACCTAAACAACATTTAAAATTTTTCTGGGACATTTTCCAATCTTTATCCCTCTATATATAAAATTTTCACATAATTATAAAAATTTCAATCAACATTGTTTTATATCTCTACAGTAGTCCATGTGTCTAGACATCCTATGTGTATTATAAGGACTGATAGTGTTTCAGAGAGATAAAACCATAAATCATTAACCAGTCCTGACCTGTAATTTAAGGTATTTTGTTCTTTTGTTTTTTGCAATGAATAATTCCACCACATTTCTTCAGGCATAACTTTTTTATTTTACCTTTAAATTATATCCTAAAAGAACAATGGTGTGTTAATAATGTTTAAAAACTGCCCTCTGTGAGGTGGGGAAAGGAGGAGTGGAAAAAGCTCTCATTTGTTTCATTTGCCAATTTATGTAGTGTACTTACTTGAACCATGGCCAATTTCAAGTTCCAACGGGCAACCAAATACTGAATAGAAATCAAGACAAGAGCAATAGTCATACAGTAAAACTTAACAGGTAACAAGAACCTGGCAAAGTTAATATAAACCAAAAAATTCCCATGCCCTTTGACCCTTTAATTTTTAACTAAAACTTTAGCCTCAGGAGGAGAAGTGGCTGGAGCCAACCCAACCTGGCTGATTGTTAGGTTTTCAGAACTTTTATAAGCTGGTAGTCAAACATGATCATTATTTAAAATTAATTATGTAAATTTACAATTAAATAAATTATATTTAAAACAAAGAAGTACTAAAAACTCATCACAGCCTCTTTTTTTTCCCTACATTTTACTGCTATCCATGCTTTTTAGCTTTTTACATCTATAGTATGCAACTGCTCCTCTCTCTCCAACTCTGCATTCAGTGCTGTCATGCTGGTCATAAGGAACAAGGTATTAATAAGATTTTTTTAAATTTATAATTTCAAATATTGAATTTAGGAGCTTCAAGACTTGTCAGTAGAGATAAGAATAGTACTGTATTCCACTGGACTGAGAAAGTGATGACACATATAAGGAAGTAAGGGGATGGTAGGTGATTTTCTAGCCTAATAACTCAGAGTTGAGACTTTGGGGTACAAAATGGCAGAAGGATGGCAATAGAAAATGAGAAATGATGTGTGACCATACTGATGTGTTCAGAAAGTAGAATGTTGCTGCTAAATTTGAAGAAGGTTATCCTGGAAATGGAAGTGATGAGAGGGCATAGGTTTTTAAATTGTCTGTGATGACTACAGCAGCAACATGGCAAGGCCTACACTCCCAAACAGTGCACTAAGGTGCTCCACAGTGTCAGACTGAACTCACAGGGGCACTGTACCACGTTTTACATTTTGGAGAGAAACAGGGATATGTGACATATGTTGCACATGGCTTGAGTTAGTCACTCAAGGTATTGACAGTTTCTTCTTTTTTTTAAGACTTCATTTATTTAGCTGAGAGAGAGAGTGTGTGTGTGAGCACAAGCAAGGGGACAGGCAGAGGGAGAAGCAGACTCCCCACTGAACAGGGAGCCTGATGCAGGGCTTGATTCTAGGAACCTGGGATCGTGGCCTGAGCTGAAGTCAGATGCCCAACGGACTGAGCCATCCACGTGCCCTGTCTTTTTTTAAAGATTTTATTTGAGAGAGCGGGTTTTTTTTTAAGATTGTGTTTATTTATCAAGTATTGACAGTGTCAACATTAGCTTCTACTATATTTCTTTTGATGATGCCAATTCTTTCCACAGTTGTTTTGGTGGCTGCTGGGAAGAACAAGAACCTCATGAAAATCAATGAAGAGCAGGAAGAGACCCCATGAGACACCATAGAGTTCAAGACGGAGAATTCAGCTAAAATGCCCATGAATTGCTAAAAGGCAAATGTAAGTGAGAATGAGAGGATAAAACCTCTGGAAGCCATAAGTAGAAGGGAAATGCACAACCACCAGTGCTCACAAGTAAGATCTGAAGCAAGGCTGAAGGAGGAACTCATTGAAAATAAAGACAAAGCTCAAGAAGAAATATATAATTTGAACAGTCCTATATCTATTAAATAAATTGAAATAATAGTTTTTTATAACTATCTGGAAGAGAAAACTCTGGGCACAGATAACTTCACTGGCAAATTCTGCATAACATTAACAGAAAAAAATAATATTGATCTTATACAAATGCTTCCAAAACACAGACAGGCCAGCATTACCTTGATACTAAAATCAGGCAAAATAGGTTGCAAAGAAAATACAGCTTTTCACAAAGTGACCAGCAGCACTCATGAACCTAGATCTTTTAAATCCTCAACAAAATACTAGTGAATTACATTAAAATACATTAAAAGGTAATACATCTCAACCAGGTAGAAATTATCCCAGGAATATAAGATTGGTGTAACATTTAGAAATTTAATTCCTTATAATGACAGACTAAAGAAACACCATATGATCACCTTAAAGAATGCATCTGATAAAATTCAATATCCATCCAACAAACTTTCAGCTTTCTCATTCTGATTTTAAAAGCTTATGAAAGTTCCTTTTGTTAATATCACACTTAATGGTAAATGACTGGTTGCTTTCCCCCTAAAATTAAGAACAACAAAAAGATGTGTGTTCTCACTACTCCTATTCAGCACCATACTAGAGGTTCTAGCCAGTGCAATCAGACAAGAAAAAGAAAGAAACTTTATTTACAGGGAACATAATTTTCTACATAGAAAATCCTGAAGGAGCTACAAAAAGGTTTCTAGAATAAGCGAGTTTAGTGAGGTCACAAGACATAAGATCAATCTACAAAATCAAACATTTGCATATATTAGCAAGTGATCAATTAGAAAATAAAATAAGAACCCAAACTACCATTTACAATACCACCAAAACCCATAAGATTTCTATGCATGAATAAGTGTAAAGGTATGTATTGTCAAAAGGTGCAAAATATGTATGTGGAGAAATAGAAAATACGGATGACATAAGCAAAAAAGACCTAATCACTTTACAGCACAGTAATTTAACTATACTTATTTAGTAAGATATTCCTGAAAGGCAAAAATAACTCATATTTTTGGTAGCAGCATTGGTATTTTTTTTTTTTAAATTTTCTTTATTTGTCAGAGAGAGAGAGGGAGAGAGAGCGAGCGAGCACAGGCAGACAGAGTGGCAGGCAGAGGCAGAGGGAGAAGCAGGCTCCCTGCCGAGCAAGGAGCCTGATGTGGGACTCGATCCCAGGACGCTGGGACCATGACCCGAGCCGAAGGCAGCCGCTTAACCAACTGAGCCACCCAGGCGTCCCAGCATTGGTATTTTTATTCTGACACCATAAGATTAATGAGACTAAGTTAAAAACCTATATAAATTAATTGGGAGCTCCAGGTGTTAACTTTGGGGTTTTTTGATTCCACGATGCTTGATGCTTCAGGTATCTATATTATAAAACTTATCTTTCCAGATGGCATATGAAATTGTGTCCTTAGAGATGAACCGAGTTCTCAATTACAGAAGAGGTTTTAAAACTTAATTCCTGGAAAACTTATAAATGACTTTCCTTTCAGTATTCTGTATCCAAGAAAGTTTCAATGTAGTTTCTGTTTCTTCTTTTTATTCAAGTTATGTTTAAATTATCCTTTAGGGAGCTTCATAATGCACTTACAATGCAGGTGCTTATTATTATCCTATTTTTTAGGTAAGGAAACTGAGTCACAGAGTTCTTGAAACTTATTCAGTGAATTAGAACTATTTAGTGAACTAGCAAATCAGAACTATCTCAGCTTTAGAAGCTAGGATTCCACATTTTAGACTAGAACTTACTTATCTGGGGTGTTGAGTATTTCCTAAGTACATGGAAGAGGAAGCAATGAAATACCATAGGATTTTGTTAATGCTGTTATATTTTGTTTAGTTTATCAATAGGGATCAGATAGATTTTTTGATGAGGCCCTTTAATCAGAATTTATAATTTTAGAATCAGAAGCAGCTAAGCATAAAAAGTAAAGAAAAAAAGTGAGATACTACAGAACTCAAAAACAGAGCTTATCACTCTAATAAAGGGTTATAAAATAATACACCAGCTTCAGATAGTTGGTTGCAGGAGCATTTAGTTCTCAGTAAGGATATTCCTTTCCTACCAGTTTCTTTCTGGTTCTTTCCTTAATATGTAACCTTCTTCATATATCACAAGGATATAATATTTAAATTATTACACTTAGGAAATTTATGAAATATTTTGTTTTTTTTAATTAAATTTATTTATAAAATAATTCCTAAATTGAAAAAATGGTTCAGGGTCCTGTGAGTCTCATGATAGAAATTTTCATGCCAATCTAAGATGGCAGAGTAATAGGAGGACCCCAGGCTTGCCTTGTCTCTTAAACATGGCTAGATAAATATCAAATCATTCTGAATACCAAAGAAATTGATCTGAGGACTGACAGAATGAACTGCACAACTAGAGAAAGAGAAGAAGCCACATCACAGAAGGTAGGAGATAAAGAGACATGGTTTGGGGGAGAAATGAATGGTGGGTGCTGTGGAGGGGAGGTGGCTCTGGTCAGGGGTGGAGGGAGAGAGAGGAGGAGAGAGAGGAACACACAGGGGATGGCACAAGGAAAATGCTTCCCCAAAGCCACTGACTGGGAAAGTGAGAGGGGCTGATATTCACAAGTTTTTACAACCAGCAGGGCCCAAAGACTGGAGTTTGAGAAGTTCACACTGTGGCAGGTGTGGAGACTGGCAGGCATAGCAGTGTTCCTGTGGGGAAGGAAGGCAGATGGTGGGAAGGGGGTGAGACAGACTGTACAATCTGAGGATCCCCTAGGTAGCACTGGAAGAGACAATTCCCCCTTCTTGGAGTGTACCTGGGAAAAGTGGCATTGCCTCTCCAGGGATAAAAGAGCTGACAGCTGCCATTTCCATCGCTGTCCCTCAACATAAGGACAGAGACACCTACTGAGGGTGGTTAACCAACCTGTATACTGGCTCTTTGTTGTGCTTTACTACAAAATCCACCCACTTACACTTTGGTGTGACTGCCCTTCTGGAACAAACCTGCACCAGCCCCAGTACGGCTGAGACCCTCCCCAGGGGACTAGCACAGTTCCCACCATACCAGGTCTTGAAAGTTTAGAGTTTTAAAACTCAGCCAGCCAGTGTGGGATAGAGCCCAAGGTTCATGGCACTGTCAGGCAGGCAGACAGCTCAGACACAGACAGGGTGAAGGCAGGGATCTGAGGAAAACCTGGGAACATGAGGGGAGATTGTTGGCTCTTCTGGGAGACTTCTTAGACACCAACTCCCCTCTCTGGGACGAAGGAGGAGGCTCGTGCCATTTCTTTCCCCTGTCCCTCACTATAAACTAACTTCAATAGGCAGCACAGTGCCAACAGTGGCAGCTCCTGCACTCTGCTGGTATTTCTTTACTAGGACAAGTGTGCCTGAGAACCAGAGCAATAGGTCCCTCCTGCAGAAGAGCAGCACCAACACCCCCCCTACCCAACACACACACACTCCACACCACAACTGCCCAACCCCTCCCTGCCCTACATGCACCACATCTACTGACCATAGAGTTCTGCAAAGCTTCAGCTCTGGTGGAGTATCAGTACCAGGTATCAGTATCAGGTCTCTTTAAACAAGAATACCAGAACACACCTAGTTAAAACCTGTCACACTTTGGCCAAGGTCCAAACACTCCCCACTGCAGGCAAGGGGAAACTCCACAGAGGACTGACTTGAGGGGAAAAGCAGACAAAAAAAAGCAGCAGAGTGCACAGAGCATATGAGGGACATTTCCTGAAGCAGCAGGCCCTGTACAGAAGACAGAGACCTAGACAAAAATGCCAAGATGGAGGAATTCATGCCATAAGAAAGAACAAAAGGTCATGGCCAGAGATCTAATTGAAACAGATATAAGTAATACCTGGGCTTGAGAAAAGCACAGAAGATACCAGAGAGTCCTTGGTATCAGAGATAAAAGACCTAAAAACTAGATAGACCAAAATGAAAAATGCAATAATTGAGATTTGAAACCAACTGGATATAATGACCACAAAGATGGAAGAAGCAGAAGAATGAGTAAGTGATATGGAAGACAAAATTATGGAAAATAATGAAGCTGGAATGAAGAGGGGAAAAAAATATTAGATCACAAATGTAGGCTTAGGAAAATCAGGGACTCCATAGCATAGCATTCATATCATAGGAGTCCCAGAAGAAGAAGAGAGGGAAAGGGGGGTATAATTTCCTTATTTGAGGAAATTACAGCTGAAAACTTCCCTAATCTGGGGAAGGAAACAGGCATCCAAATTCAGGAGGAACAGAGAAATCCCACCAAAATCAACAAAATTAGGCCAACACCAAGATATATCACAGTTAAATTTGCAAAATACAGAGACAAACAAAAAATCCTAAAAGCAGCAAGACAAAAGAAGTCCCTAACTTACAAGGGATGACAAATAAACTTTGCAGCAGATCTCTCCATAGAGAGTTGGCAAGCCAAAGATGGTGGCATGATAAATTCAATGCACTGAATGGGAAAAATATGCAGCCAGGAATACTCTATCCACCAAGGCTATCATTCAGAATAGGAGAGATAAAGAGTTTCCCAGACAAAAACTAAAGGGGTTTGTAACCATCAAACCAGCCCTGCAAGAAATATTAAAGAGGATTCTTTGAGTGGGAAAGAAAGAATAAAAATGACAAAGACTAGGAAGGAACAGAGACAACAACAATAAAACAAGTAATAAAAGGACACTAAATTCATATTTATCAATAATTACTCTGAATGTAAACAGACTATATGCTCCAAAAGACATAGGGCATCAGAATGGATAAAAAAACAAGACCCTTCTATATGCTACCTACAAGAGTCTCATTTTAGACCTAAAGACACCTGAGATTGGAACTGAGTGGAGAACCATTTACCATGCAAATGGATGTAAAAAGAAAGCCAAAGGAGCAATACTCATATCAGACAAACTAAATTTTAAACTAAAGACTGTAACAAGAGATGAAGAGATGATTATATTATATCATAATAAAGGGGTCTATCCAACAAGAATATCTAACAATTATAAATATTTGTGCCCCCAACCTGGGAGCACCCAAATATGTAAAACAATAACAAACATAAAGGAACTCATTGATAATAATACAGTAATAGTAGGGGACTTTAACACCCCACTTACCTCAATGAACAGATCATCTAAGCAGAAAATCAACAAAGAAACAGTGGCTTTGAATGACATGCTGGGACAAACGGACTGTACAGATATATTTAGAACATCTCCTCTTAAAGCAGCTGAATAAATAGGCTTTTCAAATACACAAGGGACATTCTCCTGAATAGATCACATATTAGGTCACAAACCAGGCTTCAACAAGTACAGAAAGATTGATATCATAACATGCGTATTTTCTGACCACAATGCTATGAAATTTGAAGTCAACCAAAAGGAAAAATTTGGAAAGACCCCCAAATACATGGAGGTTAAAAAACATCCTACTAAAGAATGAAAAGGGCAACCAGGAAATTAAAGCAGAAATTTAAAATACACAGAAAGAAATGAAAATGAAAACATGGTGGTCCAAAACCTTTGGGATGCAATAAGAGCAGTCATAAGAGGGAAGTATATAGCAATACAGGACTACCTCAAGAAGCAAGAAAAGTCTCAAATATGTAACCTACCCTTACACCTAAAGGAGCTAGGAAAAGAACAACAAATGAACCTAAAGGCAGAAGAATAAGGGAAATAATAAAGATTAGAGAAGAAATAAATGATACCGAAGCTAACAAACAAAAAACAGTAGAACATATCAATGAAGCCAGGAGCTGGTTCTTTGGAAAAAATTAATAAAATTGATAAACCCCTAGCCAGACTTATCAAAAAGAAAACAGAAATGACCCAAGTAAATAAAATCATAAATGAGAGAGGAGAAATCATAACCAACACCACAGAAATACGAACAGTTATAAAAAAAAATCATGAAAAATTATATGCCAACAAATTGGGCAACCTGGAAGAAATTGATAAATTCCTAGAAACATACAAACTACCAAAACTGAAACAAGAAGACAAAGATAAAATGTGAACAGACTGATAACCAGCAAAGAAATTGAATATGTAATCAAAAATCTCCCAACAAAAGTCCAGAGCCAGATGGCTTCACAGGGGAATTCTACCAGACATTTAAAGAAGAGTTAATACCTATTCTTCTCAAACTATTCCAAAAAATAGAAATCAAAGAAAAATTTCCAAACTCATTCTATGAGGCTGGCATTACCATGATTCCAAAATCAGACAAAGACCCCATTAAAAAAAGATAACTACAGGCCAATATCCCTGATGAACATGGATATAAAAATTCTCAACAAAATACCAGCAATTTGAATCCAACAATACATTAAAAGAATCATTCACCATGATCAAGTAGGAATTATTCCTGGCTTTCAAGGGTGGTTCAATACCCACAAGTCAATCAATGATACACCATATTAATAAAGGAAAAGATAAGAACTCTCAATAGATGCAGAAAAAGCATCTGACAAAAAACAGCATCCATCCTTGATTAAAAACCACTAACAAAGTAGGGATAAAGGGAACATACCTTAACATCATAAAGGCCATATACAAAAGACCCACAGTTAATATCATCCTCAATAGGGAAAAACAGAGAACTTTTCCTCTACAATCAAGAAAAGACAGAAATGTCCACTTTCACCACTGTTATTTAACATTATACTGAAAATCCTAGGCTCAGTAGTCAAACAAAAAGAAATCAAAGGCATCCAAATCAGCAAAAAAGAAGTCAAACTTTCACTATTTGCAGATGACATGCTACCACATATAGAAAACCAAAAAGACTCCACCAAAAAATTGTTAGAACTGATACATGAATTTAGTAAGGGATACAAAATCAACATACAGAAATCTGTTGCATTTCTATACACTAATAACAAAGTTTCGGAAAGAGAAATCAAGGAATCAATTCCATTTACAATTGTACTAAAAACCATAAGATACCTAGGAATAAACCTAACCAAAGAGATAAAAGATCTGTACTCTGAAAACTATACAACATTTATGAAAGAAATTGAAGATGAAACAAAGAAATACAAAAACATTCCATGTTCATGGATTAGAAGAACAAATAGTGTTAAAATGTCTATACTACCCAAAACAATCTACACATTTAATGCAATCCCTATCAAAATACCAATAGCATTTTTCACAGAGCTTGAACAAACAATCTTAAAATTTGTATGGAACCACAAAAGACCTTGTGTACCAAAACAATCTTGAAAAGGAAAAGCAAAACTGGAGGCATCACAATTCCGGACTTCAAGCTATATTACAAAGGTGTAATGATCAAGACAGTATAGAACTGGCACAAAAACAGACATCTACATCAATGGAACAGAATAGAAAACCCAGAAATGGACCCATAATTTTATGGCCAACTAATCTTTAACAAAGCAGAAAAGAATATCCAATGGAAAAAAAGATAATCTCTTCAACAAATGGTATTAGAAAAACTGGACAGCAACATGCAAAAGAATGAAACTGGACCACTTTCTTTCACTATACACAAAAACAAATCCAAAATGGTTGAAAGACCTAAATGTGAGACAGAAAACCACCAAAATCCTAGAGAAGAAAACAGGCCTCAGTTGCAGCGACTTCTTACTAGATATATCTGCAGAGGCAAGGAAACAAAAGCAAAAGTGAACTATTGGGATTTCATCAAGATAAAAAGTTTCTGCCCAATGAAGGAAACAATCAACAACACTAAAAGGCAACCAATGGAATGGGGGAGATATCTGCAAATGACCTATGTGATAAAGGGTTGGTATTCAAAATCTATAAAGAACTTCCCAAACTCAACAGTCAAAACATAAATAATTCAGTTAAGAAATGGGCAGAAGATATGAATAGACATTTTTCCAAGGAAGACATCCAGATGCCTAATAGACACATGAAAAGATGCTCAACATCATTCATCATCAGGGAAATACAAATCAAAACTATAATGAGATATCACCTCACATCCATCAGAATCATCAAAATTTAACAGGTAAAAATAGAGGTTGGCAAGGATATGGAGAAAGGGGAACCCTCTTGTACTGTTGCAAGGAATGCAAACTGGTACAGCCATTGTGGAAAACAGTATGGAGGTTCCTCAAAATGTTAAAAATAGAACTACCCTATGATCCAACAATTGCACTGTTAGGTATTTACCCAGATACAAAAATACTGACTTGAAGAGATACACACACCCTAATATCTATAGCACCATTATCAACAATAGCCAAATTACGGAAAGAGCCCAAATATCTAACTACTGATGAATGGGTAAAGAAGAGGTGGTGTGTGTGTGTGTGTGTGTGTGTGTGTGTTAGAATATTACTGAGCCATAAAAAAGAATGAAATCTTGCTGTTTGCAACAACATGGATGAAGCTAGAGTATATTATTCTAATCAAAGTCAGTCGGTCAGAGAAAGACAAATACCATATGATTTCACCCATATGTGGAATTTAAGAAATAAAACAGATGCATTTGGGGGGGGGGGGCGGAGAGACAAACCATAACATAAACTCTTAATTACAGAGACAAACTGAGGATTGCTGGAGGGAAGGTGGGTGGCGGATGGGTTAAATGGATGATGGGTATTAAGAGGGCACTTGAGATGAGCAGTGATAAATCACTAAATTATATTCCTGAAACTAATATTACACTGTATATTAACTAAATGGAATTCATCTTTTTTAAATATTTATTTACTTATTTATTTGAAAGAGAGAGAGTGAGCATGAGTGGGGGGAGATGCAGAAGGAGAGGGACAAACATACACCCTGCTGAGCATGAAGCCCCAAGGGGCTCCATCCTGGGACCCCCAAGACCATGACCTGAGCCAAAGTCAGATGTGTAACCTACTGAGCTACCCAGGCATCCCACTAACTGGAATTTAAATAAAAACTTGAAACTACAAAAAATTTTTAAAAAGGAAATAAACAATAACAACAAAAGAAATGTTCATGCCTTGATACAAATTTTCTTTAGTTGAACTAAACACTTTAATTAAACCATGTAACATAGAAAAAAAGCCAAGGCCTCGTTATAGGTTTATAATAATAGATAAATCTACGTAGTTATATTTTGCCTTCATTTACTTAACTCTTAAATTACAATTAGTTCAAATATTAGTACCACTGGTCTGATCATAATTTCTGTTCTCTGAACACCGGTCTCTCAAGTTCTAACGGCCCAACTTCCCCCATACTCTCACCAACTCCCTCTCCCCCTGTCCCTTATATAAATTCTTTCTTCTGCAAAAATTATCTTCTGCTCCTTCTTTCAAGAAGGCTCAACCACACAGGCCCAGCTGCGGTGGCAGCCACACCGATGACACAGTAAATCACCACTGAGTACAGCTTTAGTCATCCGGGAATTCATCTCAGGTTTGCTCACTCAACTTCCACTCTAAAACCCCTGGGAGCTGTGGACACACATCCATGTGTTGTTTTGTTTTGTTTTACTAGGGCAAAGCCAATAACCACAGTGTAGCAATGCTTTTAATACTAAAACAACAGGGGGCGCCTGGGTGGCTCAGTGGGTTAAGCCTCTGCCTTCAGCTCAGGTCATGATCTCAGGGTCCTGGGATCGAGCCCCATATCGGGCTCTCTGCTCAGCAGGGAGCCTGCTTCTCCAGCCCCCCCCACCCCCCGCCTGCCTCTCTGCCTACTTCTGATCTCTCTCTGTGTCAAATAAATAAATAAAATCTTAAAAAAAAATACTAAGACAACAGAACCTACAAGCAAAATAACTTATAAATTGAACTAACTTGTTTGCTTGTTTATAGTGTGGTAACACAAATAGGATTTTCCTGGTAGTTGCTTCACAAAGAAAGGAAAAATAAAAACAAAAACTTCAGACACCAAGGAAGAGTTACACTGTTACCATAAATAGATTTGAAGTAACAGCTTTATAAAACTTTAGCTCTGCATTATAAGGAGGGCATATAAAGAAACACTATGCAAATATATAAATATATATTATTAATACATCATTTAGACTTTATTTGTTCCTATGGATTCACTCAGATGGATGCATTTCTGCATGTTTTAAAAGCACCTAAATGCAAATTTGGTAACAATAAATGCCTAATCACTTTAGTACTCTCCAGATATTAAACATTTCATAACTTTATTCAATTGACTTAGCCATTCACTGTAATCTAGCTCAGAGATGGTTACATTTAACCTTGCTTCTTCAATAATGTAGAACAAAATTTTTTAAGCATATCCCTAGTTTTGAGAAATGAGGTGAACATATCACGGAAATTATGGCAGAAACTAAGATAATTTTAATCAGCCTTTTTCTTAACTGTCAGAGATGGAAAGATGTATGGGTACCATAAAAAGCAACTTCCACTGCTGTCATTGACAAGCCACACTGAGCCCTACACTGTAAGACTGTATCACCAATAATGAGATGTTCAAAGCCAGTAGATACAAGAGCTGGGCCCCCCTAGAATGAGGTGTATGAGATACCTAGGGATGAAAATCTACAGAGATGCCCATTGCAATACCCTGAGTGTGTGTGCATCCTTAAATTTTGCATCTAGGTGTCTCATTTATCTTCCTCCAATCCCTGCCTTGCACAAGAGCCCCAAAGTGATGCAGGCTGTAAGAGCCAAGTGTGTCCAATCTCCACATTCCATACCTGAAACTAAGTTACAGAACCAATCTTCTCTCTAGTTGAAAGGGTTTACTCATCTCCTGCCCAGTGCTTGGGGACTTAGGCTGATATGGTTCTCTACTAAGCTAAGACACTCCCCCCAGTGCCTGTATGATAAGACCCAGTAGTCTGCCTTCTGATATCAGAACCCTGCTTATAAACACCAGACCATATTTCAGGCCTTGTCACAGTCTGACAGAATTCCTGATGCAAATCACTTACTTGGATTACAATATTACCTCATCCTTGATTTTATCTCTTTGTTATTTAGAGCCAGGCCAAAATCCCACCCCATGCAATTTCCAGTGCTGTCTCCTTGCTAAGACCACCATTTAGCCTGCTAGTCTAGGCTTCCTAAGTCTGTGGGTCAGTCTGTCTCCTTTCAATTGGCTTCCAACTAGTCCTACCTCATCAGAGTTAACAGAACCATCCATTTATTGTGACAACCAAGATAACCAAAAACGCCTTCAGCCTTAGCCCTGTTGGGATCACTGGAAGTAGAAGAGAAGACATACCTTTGATGAAAAACAGGCCAAGCATCTGGAACCTGGTTCTTTCCGTTCCATTGGTTCATAAACCCTGCTTGTGTCAAATTCATCTGGGGTAACTTTTTTTTTTTATTTCATTTCTTTTCAGCGTAACAGAATCCATAGTTTTACAACACACCCAGTGCTCCATGCAATGCGTGCCCTCCCTAATACCCACCACCTTATCTTTTTAACACACACTTAGATAGTGCTTACTATATGCCTGGAACTATTATAAACATCTTACAAACACTAACTCACCCAATCTTCCTAACAACCCTTTGACTTAAGCACGCTTACTACTCCCATTCTACAGACTAGGAAACTGGGGCTTGAGAGGTTAATGACTTATCCAAAGTCACACATATAATAAATATAAGCCTAAATTCAAGCCCAGCCATTTTGATTATAGGGCAAATCGTAAATACTAAGCGATGTAGCCGACAACCATATCCTAGTTCCAAAGATTTGATCCAGTAAATCTGAGGAAAGGACAGAGAAATCAATATGTATACGAACAAAATTTTCAGATGATTTTACATAGTTAGAAGGGCACCTACCTACGGCCTGGTATGTAGGAACCACAGCACTATTCCACACTTCATTTGGGAAAGGCAGAGGAGACTTACGTGGTTAGAAACAATTGTGTGTTGCAATATACCAAGAAAACAAGGGAAGACAGTGGTTGGGGAACCATCATTCAAAATCTTGGAAGGGAGGGTAATAATGCTTTATGCTTTTATAAAAAGGTCAACAGTGAATTATGTATTGTTAAACAGAATGAAACATATTAAGAATGCAGCACCAGAGCAAGAGTATAATAGCATTAATAAACATGAAATTATCTTATCAGGAAGGGTGCATGACAGCAATGGACTTAAATGAAAGAAGGAAGAACAGCCTATTTTGTAAGACTGCACATGGTCAGTCCTGAACCAGTCACGCAAGACAAATAATGCCAGGTAACCCCAAAACGTTATTTTAAGTAGTGTAGGAATTATAGCAGTTGAGGGAGGAAATAGAAACAACTGGGTATACATGAAAAAAAGATAAAATGTGAAAGAACTTTGAAAACAGTTTCTCACCACACAAATATGACTATCACTACTTTGTTTAGTAGTATGCCACCTTGAGAGGCCCCCAGAAATTAAAAAAAAAAAAAAAAACAAACCACACACACACAAAATATCCAAGCCAAGCACAGCCATAAGCAACAACCCACCACCAAAAGGGGGTAAGCAGCTATAGACTGGCCTGCAGTATTTCTGATCACTCAGTATGGACAAAATCATTGATCAAAGAGTCAACTCAAAGCAGAGCTAGAACTCCCACCCTGCCAGCCGCTGCTACTGACCGCGGAGTATGAGGAAGACCAACGTACTGGGAAGCTCAGTCTCTAGCTATATAGAAAAGCCACAACTCTGCCTCCGAGCATGAACTAAAATAACACCCCATGTGTCAGGAGAGGTGTGCTCCCAGGTTCCCACCAGCTTAACTGTATTTAACCCTAAAGGTTTCGGGGAATGCAACCAGGAGTTGAGTTAAAAGAATGCCAAATTTTAGTTTTTTAATTAATACAACAGTTGGTAATAAAACTGTTAAACACTGGGCGTCTGGGTGGCTCTGTCAGCTGGTCTGCCTGTGGCTCAGGTCATGATCCTAGGGTCCTGGGATCAATCCCCCATCAGGCTGCTTGCTTGGCAAGGAGTCAGCTTCCCCCTCTATTCCTTCCCCCTGCTTGTGCTCTCTCTCTCTCTCTCACTCTCAAATAAAGAAATAAAATCTTTTAAAAATTGTTAAATATTATTATCTTGTGCTAATGTACTTTGCCAAAATTTTAATGTATTTCTAGCTTCTTTTCAGGCCTAGGTATTATAAAGCAGGTAAATAAAACCCACCTTCCTCAAATCTTGTCCAGTTTGCTCCATTTCCTCAAGTCTTGCCTTTCATTGTGCTCCTTCATATTCTGGAATAAAGTGACACTCTACTTGGAACCCTCTTTTTTCTTTGCAAAACAAGATTCATCCCATTACCTCACATTCTCTACTCTTGCCTCTCTAATTAGATCTTCGCCACCCATACTAATTATAACTTGTAAGCAATTTATTAACTTCTACTTCATAGAACTGGAGGTAGGTAATTGAGAACTGTCATATGCAAGTATTTTAGCAGATAAATAATGTTCATAAGTAGCATAACAAAATACAACTATCTACAGCCAATCACTTTCCTTTTACACCTTCTGAAAATGGCAAACAGGAGGTGAGTTAAAAGAATGCCAAATTTTAGTTTTTTTAATTAATATAATAGTTGGTAATAAGATTGTTAAAAATTGGGCATCTGGGTGACTCAGTCAGTCAGTCTGCCTTTGGCTTAGGTCATGATCCTAGGGCCCTGGGAGCAATCCCATATTTTGCTCCCTGCTCAGCGGGGAGCCTGCTTCTCCCTCTGCCACTCCCCCTGCTTGTGCCCACACACACTCTCTCTCTCTCTGTCAAATAAAAAATCAAATCTTAAAAAATAAATAAATAAAACCTTTTTAAAAAAGACCCAAAAGGACATCCATTCTAAAGTGTATAAAAACAAGAAGCAAAAATATATAAAATTAAAATTATGTTTCTACTAATCAGTGTTTCTGTATTCAATTTTTAAAAATAAGTTATCCAGTTATCTACTTACCTAATGATTAATCATTAAATAACCCAATTTCTTATCTCAGGATTTCACATTACCTAAGGATTTTGGAGTTATGCATAAACTTACATGATATAGAACATAACTAGTGTTGATATAAAAAGTCTGTCTGAATAATTACTCATTTTAGTGGATATAAATTTACATTTTTCATAAATTTCTATATTTTATAGCCATAATGCCAGCTTAATCAGTAAATCAATATAAGCAGCTTAGGAAATTCAGATTAGCTAATCTCTTCATCAAAAGACAAATTTAAATGTCATTTAAAAATGTATCTGTAGGGGCGCCTGGGTGGCTCAGTGGGTTAAAGCCTCTGCTTTCGGCTCAGGTCATGATCCCAGGGTCCTGGGATCGAGCCCCACATCGGGCTCTCTGCTCCGCGGAGAGCCTGCTTCCTACTCTCTCTCCCTGCCTGCCTCTCTTGCCTACTTGTAATCTCTGTCTGTCAAATAAATAAATAAATAAAAATGTATCTGTATTTTATTTATCATTGACAAATCAGCACAAAGACATATAAGTGCTTTTTTCTTTCTTAAACCAAAATTTTTAATCTAACTTGATTTCTCCAAAGACTCACCTTAATTATATAAATTTATATTCTTCAAATTTATCTAAGCTAGCAGTTTTTCTAAGAAGAAATTTTTTCCATAATAGTCCAGCACACAAGGAATTTCAGAGTCAGGGTGGGGGGTCATGGGGGAAGGGAAGGAAAAAAAAGAAACAAGATGGGATCAGGGAGGGAGACAAACCATAAAAGACTCTTAATCTCAAGAAACAAACTGAGGGTTGCTGGGGGGTCGAGGGGAGGGATATAGTGGGTGGGTTACGGACATTGGGGAGGGTATGTGCTATGATGAGTTCTGTGAATTATGTTAAGACTGGTGATTCACCAAAAAAAAAAAAAAAAAAAAAAGACTGGTGATTCACAGATCTGTACCCCTGAAGCACATAATACATTATATGTTAATAAAAATAAATAAAAAATAAAAACACTGTACTGTCAAGCAAAAAAAAAAAAAGTCCAACACATATTAAATACTAGAAACTTGAGGCTTTTTAAAATTTGGGGATTTATCCAAGGGCACAGTTATGTCTTTAGACCAATCAGAACAGAAGTTCTTTAATTTAAGAGACATTATAATGGAATCTATTAATACCCTCCAGAAGTATGAAAACCTTTTACACTCAGAGAGCAACATATAAAGGCCATTTTA
>PISX010026507.1:0-24394 GCA_004024625.1 Mellivora capensis | reverse complement strand
GCTCGGGTCATGATCCCAGTGTCCTGGGATCGAGTCCCACATCGGGCTCCTTGCTTGGCGGGGAGCCTGCTTCTCCCTCTGCCTCTGCCTGCCACTCTGTCTGCCTGTGCTCTCTCTCTCTCTCTCTCTCCTTCTCTCTCTGACAAATAAATAAATTTAAAAAATAAAGATTAAAAAAAAATTTCCCAACAAACAAGAGCCCAGAGTCAGACGGCTTCCCAGGGGAATTCTACCAAACATTTAAAGAAGAATTAATACCTATTCTCTTGAAACAGTTCCAAAAAATAGAAATTGAAGGAAAACTTCCAAATTCATTTTATGAGGCCAGCATGATCTTGATCCCAAAACCAGACAAAGACTTGATCAAAAAGGAGAATTACAGACCAATGTCCCTGATGAACACGGATGCAAAAATTCTCACCAAAATACTAGCCAATAGGATCCAACAGTACATTAAAAAGATTATTCACCATGACCAAGTGGAATGTATTCCTGGGCTGCAAGAATGGTTCAACATCCACAAATCAATCAATGTGATACATTAATAAAAGAAAGAACAAGAACTATATAATCCTCTCAGTAGACTAAGAAAAAGCATTTGACAAAGTACAGCATCCTTTCTTGATCAAAACTCTTCACAGGGTAAGGATAGAGGGTACACACCTCAAAATCATCAAAACCATCTATGAAAAACTCACAGTGAATATCATTCTCAAAGGGGAAAAACTGAAAGTTTGTCCCCTAAGTTCAGGAACACAGCAGGGCTGTCCACTATCACCACTCTATTCAACATAGTACTAGAAGTCCTAGCCTCAGCAATCAGAAAACAAAAAGAAATAAAAGGCATCTGTGGGGCGCCTGGGTGGCTCAGTGGGTTAAAGCCTCTGCCTTCGGCTCAGGTCATGATCCCTGGGATCAAGCCCCGCATCGGGCTCTCTGCTCAGCAGGGAGCCTGCTTCCCCCTCTCTTTGCCTACTTGTGATCTCTGTCTGTCAAATAAATAAATAAAATCTTAAAAAAAAATAAAAAGAAATAAAAGGTATCTGAATCAGCAAAGAAGAAGTCAAACTCTCACTCTCTGCAGATGATAGGATACTTTATGTGGAAAACCCAAAAGACTCCACTCCAAAACTTCTACAGCTCATACAGGAATTCAGTAAAGTGTCAGGATATAAAATCAATGCACAGAAATCAGCTACATTTCTATACACCAACAGCAAGATAGAAGGAAGAGAAATTAAGGAGTCAATCCCATTTATGACTGCACCCAAAACCATAGATACCTAGGAATAAACCTAACCAAAGATGTAAAGAACCTGTACTCAGAAAACTATAAAGTACTCATGAAAGAAATTGAGGAAGACACAAAGAAAAGGAAAAACATTCCATGCTCATGGATTGGCAGAACAAATATTGTAAAAATCTCTATGCTACCTAAAGCAATCTACACATTTAATGCAATCCCTATGAAAATACCATCAACTTTTTTCAAAGAAATGGAACAAATAATCCTAAAATTTATATGGAACGAGAAAAGACCCCAAATAGCCAGAGAAATGTTGAAAAAGAAAACCAAACTTGGCAGCATCACAATTCCAGAATTCAAGATCTATTACAAGGCTGTAATCATCAAGACAGTATGGTACCAGCACAAAAACAGACACACAGATCAATGGAACAGAACAGAGAGGCCAGAAATGGATCCTCAACTCTACGGTCAACTAATTTTCAACAAAGCAGGAAAGAATGTCCAGTGGAAAAAAAGACAGTCTCTTCAACAAATGGTGTTGCGAAAATTGGACAGCCACATGCAGAAGAATGGAACTGGACCATTTCCTTACACCACACACAAAAATAGACTCAAAATGGGTGAAAGACCTCAATATGAGACAGGAATCCATCAAAATCTTTGAGGAGAACACAGGCAGCAACCTCTTCGACCTCAGCCGCAGCAACTTCTTCCTAGAAACATTAGCCAGAGGCAAGGGAAGCAAGGGCAAAAATGAACTACTAGGACTTCATCAAGATCAAAAGCTTTTGCACAGCAAAGGAAACAGTCAACAAAACCAAACAACAACTGACAGAATGGGAGAAGATATTTGCAAATGACCTATCAGATAAAGGACTAGTATCCCAAATCTATAAAGAACTTATCAAACCCAACACCCAAAGAACAAAGAATCCAATCAAGAAATGGGCAGAAGACATGAACAGACATTTCTGCAAAGAAGACATCCAAATGACCAACAGACATATGAAAAAGTCCTCAACATCACCAGGCACAAATCAAAACCACAGTGAGATACCACCTCACACCAGTCAGAATGGCTAAAATTAACCAGTCAGGAAATGACAGATGTTGGCAAGGATGCAGAGAAAGGGGAACCCTCCTACACTGTTGGTGGGAATGCAAGCTGGTGCAGCCACTCTGGAAAACAGTATGGTGGGTCCTCAAAAAGTTGAAAATAGAGCTACCCTGTGACCCAGCAATGGCACTATTGGGTATTTAGCCTAAAGATACAAATGTAGTGATCCAAGGGGGCATGTGTACCCCAATGTTTATAGCAGCAATGTCCACAATAGCCAAACTATGAAAAGAGCCTAGATGTCCAACAACAAATGAATGGATAAAGAAGATGTGAGATATATATATATATATATATATATATATATATATATATATATACACACACTCAATGGAATACTGTGCAGCCATTAAGAAGTGGAATCCCGCCATTTGCAATGACATGGATGGAACTAGAGGTTGTTATGCTAAGTGAAATAAGCCAACCAAAGAAAGACAATTATCATATGATCTCTCTGATATGAGGCATGTGAGAGGCAGGGCAGGGAGTTGTGGGGGGTAGGGAGGGAAAAAGTGAAACAAGATGGGACCAAGGAGGGAGACAAACCATAAGAGCCTCTTAATCTCAGGAAACAAACTAGGGTTGCTGGGAGGTGGAGGGCAAGGGAGGGATAGGGTGGCTGGGCTATGGACATTGGGTGGGGTATGTGGTATGGTGTGGTGAGTGCTGGGAATTGTGTGAGACTGATGATTCACAGACCTGTACCCCTGAAGCAAATAATACTTTATATGTTAATAAAAACATGTATCTACTACTTATAAAAATAAAATATATTCCCAATCCATTTGATATTTGTTTCTTCAAATTTCTGTCCATCAAGTGCTTTCAGAACTTCAGAGGTTTTGTACATGCTTTTCTCTCTGGAAACAATGTTCTTCCTGCAAGAGTTCATATCTTCTCATGGTTCATTTCTCAGCTCAAATTCACCTTGCTCAGGGAAGGTTTTCCAACCTATTACCACCATTCCCACTATAAATTACACCCTCCAATTAAATGCTTTCATATTATTCTGTTTCTCAAGATGTAATCTTATTTAAATTTGGGGGATCATATCATTAATGTCTGACCTCTTCCCTAGACTATACATTTCATACAACAGGATTTGATTTCCTTGCCACTATTTCCAGAAATTTCTGTAGTGCCTGGCACAAGGTAGGCACCTGGTTTATTGAATGAACAACACTTCTGGGAGGGGGTTGATTTTGAAATTTCATAGAAACTAACATTTCTTTTGGTAACTTGTTCTAGGGTGTCTCAACCTTTTCAGTTCCAAAATCATCCCTAATGTCTAGCCTTAAATCCTTCCTCCCTTGGCAGAGAAAACATTTTACAAAAAGAGTTATACCTGAAAGCTGTAGTCTTTGGGGGGCCAAGGAGAAATTACAAGCTTCTTCTCTGATAGAGCCCTGGGAATTTCCTCCCATCCAAGGAGAAATCCAAACGTTCTTGATGCGTGTTAATTGAGAATGAAGCCTACCGTTACCTGGTTCAACGCAATTATCTACAAAGCTGGTCAAAAAGGCTCAGATGGAGGTGGTTTAAGCACAAAAAGGAAGGGAGAACATTATTTGAGTAGCAAGTAGGCAAGCAAAATCCATCATGGTTAATTATTTGCTCTTAATTGTCAGGAAATGAAGGATGGATGGAAGAGGGTTTAAATGGAATAATACTAAAAGTGTTCTTACACCCAAATGCTGTAGCCAAATTTGCAAGTGAGACTTTTCATAATCCATGGGTTGTTAATTATCTAAACACGGGTCCCTTGGAGCTGCCTGAGTGAAGATTAATTAGTTTTTGAAATAATAGCTAAATTGATGCGGGGAAGGAGTTCAGACTCCAAAATAATGGCTAAAAATTAGCCATCCTATTTCTTCATTTCTCTTTGCCGGGTTCCTAGAGGACATTTATCTCTGCTGCTTCTGCAGAGAGGGCTCATTAATCACACAGGCAGATGGGCCTTCCCCAATTTGTGACGTGGAATGAAAAAGCAGCCCCACAAAGTGCACAGGAGAAGAAAAGCCAATGATTTTCTGTACGAACTTCCTTCCAAACTCAGTCATGGCCAGACACCTCCTCGTCAATAGGAACAAGACAAGGCATAAACTCCAAAACCCGATTCTCTTCCCCTGGACTGGAAAATGGGTCTGTGGGCAGAAGCAGGTTTTCATGGGCCCACACGTCCAGTCCAAAGACTGGACTTCTGACTCAGAGAAGGACTTAGATATACAGTCTTCTTCTTTTTTTTTTTCTATGTAAATAAGATTAAGGGTTTTGGGTTTTTTTTCTGTTTACTTACCACATTCTACCACCAAAAAAAAGGAAGCAGGGTAAGTTTTCACTAAATTTGGAAGGTACGTTTAGGGTTGATCAACTCTAAAAATAGAGATGAGGGGCACCTGGATGGCTCAGCTGGTTAAGCATCTGACTTTAGCTAAGGTCATGATCTTGGGGTCCTTGGATCGAGCCCCGCATCGGGCTCTCTGCTCAACGGGGAGCCTGCTTCCTCCTCTCTCTCTGCCTGCCTCTCTGTCTACTTGTGATCTCTGTCAAATAACTAAATAAAATCTTAAAAAAAAGAAAAAAGAAAAAAAAAGAAGTCTTATGAGAAATCATGTGAAACACACCTGTAAATGGTCTCATTGGAGGATAAGGAGGCTGGGCCATTTATTCGATGATTTTCCTTTCTCGGTAGTTGAGGGTTAACCAAGGCTGTTAGATCTGACAGCGTTCTCCCTGGTAGCAGAGGAAGCCCTTGGGCAAAAAAGGGAGATGCAGGTGGAAACTGTCGCCAGCTGAAGGTGAGTCCAGGCAGACCGAGGGGGATACACGGTGGGCCATCAAGAGTTGTCGCAGTAGCCTTGTCCCAGAATAGGTGACACTGGGGTCCAAGAAGTTGGTGACTCTCCAGATATGCTAGATTACAAAGCTGTGGACAGAGAAAACACACAGTGGATTCAAAGATGAGGCCCTAAATGAGAGTTATAAGGGTAGACACTACAAAATAAAGCGTGATAGCTTCCCACAGGAGCAACTCTACATACTTTCGTGTACTTTAGAGAAAATGTGGAGAGATTTATTTACGTATGAATGGTTAGAGACTCCAACAACCAACTCTAGGGGAAAATAGCTGATACAGGGTTTGTGTTGCTGCCCAAAGAAATACCCCTTGTCCTGAATCATTATCTTCCAAAGCTGCTGGGCTTTCTTGTCTTTTCCCTTCTACCCTGGAACTCAGACCAAGCCAACTTTGTTACTCAGCTTATTAGCAAGATCTAGTATTGTCTTGGGATTGGTTCTCCCAGAAAAAAAAGGCAGAAAGGCAATGATTCAAGGAGTCTGAGGGGGTAATCCCAGGAAAGTAGGCGTCACTGGCTGAGTTCCCCAGAAAGTGGACTCTGAGATGGAGTTAGCAGGCAAAGTGTTTATTAGAGAATGCCCTTGGAATCCACACCTATAAAAGGAAGGGAAAGGAAGCAGGGACGGGAAGCAGGAAGAGGCGAGCCAGCATGCAGGCCCAGCAACACCTGAGCCAACCCTACAGAGAGCTCTGAAGCTCGAATGACCCTTATGAGTGGTCCAAAACTTGACTAGGATGACTAAGCATTTATAACCTCACACGAATCAGTCATTGATTTCGGGCTTTCCCAGAACGAGGTTTATCCCTAAACAAGGCAGCTGTCTGCAGCCAGATGATCTCTAAAGGGACTGACAGTTGAAGGTCATCTGCCAACAGCACTCCTGGCAGCTGGGGCAACAAGTCCTTCAATGAAGGGACATCTTCATGTTGTATCACAGTGTCCAATACGGTGGGGGGCGGGGGGTGGAGTAAGTGAGACAATGAAAGGAAAGAAGTCAATAAACAATACGTTACTGAAGAGGTTACCACTGTGGGCAATCAGATCATCCCACCCAGGACAGCAAAAGGGCTGGGGTATTTCTCTACCAACTCCCATCAGTCACTGGTTGAGAGCTAAGACTATGGAGCCTGGGACACAAGTTCCTGGGGCTCCAGCTACCAGAGAAAGCCATTAGGCAAAGTCACTGTGCTGCCCTTTGGGAGCCTTGGGCTGAGTAAGCATAAAACGGTATCACTAGCATACGGCGAGGCACCCAGAGTATCTGCTAAAGAACCAAACTGTTACCTAAGAATGATCCGAAAAGGGTTTTTCTGCCATACAAGACAGCTCTGACCCCTCTTCTCAACCACCCAACTGTCACAGAACCATCCTTTTGCCAAACTCCAACTAGAGTGATCTCCCTAAAGTACAAAATTAAACATGTCACTCCCTCTACTTGAAAGCCCATCCTACTTCCCTCTCTGTTATAAGAAAAAGTCCAAATTTCTCACTCTGGCTTAAATGGCCCACCTCTAAAGCATGAACTTGCCTCACTTTACCTTCTACGATGTACCCAGTTAGACTGCACTCATTTCTGTCCCTCAAATTATCACGTCCTCTTCCTTTCAGGTCTTTGCATGTAGTGCTTCCCTTCCTTAAAATATTCTTCACTTTTCCCCACTCCCACAGCTCCATCAGGTCTCAGTCTAGTGATGCTTCTTCCAGGAAGCCTTTCTTCTACCACAGGGTGGAGAGATGCCTCCTCCTTACAATCCCCTCCTTGCAATCCCAGCATGCTGAACTCCTCCATTGGTAGTATTTATACACTGCATTGTATTTTTTGGTTGACATATCTGTCTTCCTCACTGGACAGAGCTTTGCAAGGGTAGAGACCATGACTTGCTCACTGGTATGCTGTCAGTGCCCAGCACAAATGCTTGCCACAAGGCTGTTACTCAGTAAATTGTGGGGGAATAAATGTGGAGCCAAATTTGCCCCAAACCCACAATGTATGATGCCCTATATCCCTCCCAGTTTGGTCCCATTCCAACAATCACTTTCTTGTTTTTTTGTTTGTTTATTTTTGAGAGAGAGAGAGAGAGCAGGAGCAGGGGAGGGGCTGAGGAAGGGGGAGAGAGAGAGAGAGACGATCTTAAGCAGGCTCTATGCTCAGCACGGAGCACAACACAGGACTCGATCTCACAACCCTGAGATTGTGAGCTGAGCCAAAATTAAGAGTTGAATGCTTAGCCAACTGAGCCACCAAGATGCCCCCCCACCCCAATAATCACTTTAAAGCAATATAGACAACCTCTTCACCAGGGAAGTCTTTGCTGTCTGATCTACCCTTCTGCCAATGGGATCATTATTTTTCATGCCTGGGTATTATGAGAATACTGACATTTGGCCTCAGAAGAGGGAGGACACAGTGATTCAAGTAAGGAGAGGCTTTTACAACTTCCAATTATGGAAGTGAGGTGTGTGAAGGAATAGAAGTTCCTATATGGAAGAGAACAGTTTGGTTAAACAAGGAGAGGTGCAGATTTAATGAGGACTCTGCCGTGGCTAAGGTGCAGACCTCATCTTTTACAACCACTAACAGCAAGAAAAAGCAGACGATGAATCAGAAAGCCAGGATCATTTCCAAGCTGCGAAGATCCAGCCCCACACTAACTGACCTCCAGAAGTGACACTGGAGTTTTGGAATCTGAATGCATCTAGATGTCCAAGCAATCAATAATCCCCAGGGAAGTTAATCGAGTTAATTGGGGCCCAGCAGACATGGCCCGAAATTGTACAGAGCCTAAAGAAAGTCCATCCACAGACCAGAAATGGAATGGAAACTAAAAAATAAGGGCTTGGAATTGGTACTCAATTCTGACAGTGGATGCTTCTTTTCCCATTAGACGATAAACCCCATGAGGACAGGAATTCTGCCCCTCCCTTTAGAGATGTAGCCTCAGTCTAGTAAAGCATCAGATATGTAGCAAATATTCATCAAATTGCTGAAAGTGTGACTGAATAAATAATGAACGCTCTAATCCTTTATCTTAAAATCTTGCAACATCTTATTGCTGCCAACTTATCCAGTTTTGTGTCTCTCCATTCTCCACAATGCAACTGAGCCTCTAGCCAAGGTAAAAATGTGGAGGAGCAAAAGCTCTCATCCATTGATGGTGGAAATGTAAATTTGTACAAGTACTTTGAAAACCTTTCTGGTGGTGTCTCCTAATATTGAATATATACATACACGACAACCTAGAAATCCCATTCCCAGGTATATGTTTGGTAGAAATACACACATATATTCACTAAAAGACATGTATAAAAAGGTTCATCACATCACTATTCACAATGGCCCCAAACTGGAAACTATTGAGGTGCCCACCAATGCTAGAATGGATAGAATGGATAAATATGTTGGGGTATGATCATAGAGTGGAGTGTGGTAATGAAAATGAAGAAACTACAGGCAGCAACGTGGACGAATATGACAAATGTTGAGTCAAATAAGCCAGACACAATAAGACCAGCGTAGGATTCAATATACATAAAGTTCAAAGACAAGCAAAATAATCTACTCAATTAGAAGACAGGGAGTAGACAGATACCCTTGGGGATGGTAGTGACCAAAAGGGGTAATGGTGGATATTGACGAACATTTGCAATGATTCATATCTTCATCTGGGTCACATGGATATGTTCTGATCATAAACACTCATTACGCCGCATGTGCTTATGATTTGTGCTTTTTGCTATATTTAGGTTATACTTAATTTTTAAATTTTAATTAAAAAAATAATTTCAGCCAATGACTTGCAAAACCCAAATTCCTGTGTATTTAACGTATGTGAGAGACATGGGACAGAGCACCAGGTATGAGGAAAACAATTCTGTTTTAACACTCTGCTAAAGCCTACAAGCTACTCCAGTAGGTCCAAAGATTTCCCACCCCTCCCAAGGAATGATACCCCATGAGGAATTACTAATTTGGAAGCCTCCTCCCCTTGGACCCTCATTCTCTACTTCTCTTCCCTCCCAGACCCTTAGCTTATTCAAGCCATTGCTCAAACTTCTTATGCTTAGTTTCCAGGGCAATTTTTCAGCCATTTGCATTCTCCTTTTGTTCCACTATTGGGTTGGAGATTGTGGCATGAGGAAGGGACACAGATCCTTTGGGTGTACTCAGCCTGGCCTCCTCACAGTAGATTATCAAAAAGTAATCAGATCTATCACACTGGCAAGATTAACATTCTCCACTATCCCATCCTCTAGTCATTATTATGCTCAAAGACATCTATCTCCTTGGTATATGCCACAGGAAGATGAGAGTGGAGGGAGAAAAAATAAGCTCCCTCCACTCCGTTGTCGTAATAATCATCACATTGTGTTTTGACTGGATGTATATAATCTGCTTCCTTTAGGAGACTAACTCCCTGAGGGCATGAACTAGGTTTTATTTTTCTATACATCTAAGTGTCCTCAGGGCACTCATAGAGGGATGGAGTTGGGTGCCATAGGGTGATATGCTCCACTGGGTAGCAGCTGAAAGAAAAGTTGCTGCCACTGGCGAAAAAGGAGCATTTTAAACCAAATTCATGTTTGCCTCCAACAGATTGCATCTGTCCAAAGTTCTGTGCTTAGGCTGCTGAAGACAAAAGACACCAAGTGAGAGTATGGGCAACTGAAGGCTTCGACCATTCAGAATGATAGGTCTACATATAGCTCTCTCACCTGGAAGCTTCGGGTGCCTGCCCTGCCTTCAGTGTTGAGAATACTGCATGCAGAGTAGAGGATTTAAGATTCTATAAGTACATTCTCTGGACGGTAAGAACATCCACAGGCACCACTAGGCGCCAGGACCTTACACATGGTGGAGATGGGGCAGAGTTGGGGGGGGGGTGCGGAGATCCTTGTTTAATTAAAAATAACTTTTTTCTTAATACAAGCATCATCTACGTGAATTGTGGAAGATTTCAAAAATACAGGGAAGCATAATTTTTTAAATGCATGTGATACAAGGACCTAGGAATAACACCGTAACTCCTTCCAGGCTTTTATATACCAATCATGGCACTGGTCACAGAGAGTGCTTGGCTATATCATTTTTGTGAATTCAACTCTGTTACACATGGTTTCTGCCAGGTGTAATCCTCTCCTCAGGGCCATGTCCTTGTCCCTCCAGCATGGTGACTCTCCTCTCTGGTGGACAGTATGCATTTTTTGCAGCCCATTCTCCAGTCTATGTCACATGTGCAGTGATGGCATAAATTCTGAGCCCTGCTCCTCTCTTCCCTTTGGACTATCAAAAGCCTATTTTGTAACCCCCCCCCCAAAATGTGTTATTATATTCCTGCTATATCCACCCTAATTCTTGTCAAGGTCAGATAGATGCCTCTAATTAAAAAAGCATACATACTAGGAAAAAGAGAAAATACTAAACACACACACACACATTTCTGCATTTTATCAAATCCAAGATGCTAGCAATTATAAGAAACCATATTTAAAAATTTAATTGAAGCATAGCATACAGAGTAAAGTGTAGAGACATAAATGCATAGCTCAATAAATAATCACAAAGCAAGCACCTGTGTGACTGCCAGCTGGGTCAAGAAGTAGAATGATGCCAGCCTTTCAGAGGACCCGGCAGCCCTCCCCCCGTTATGTTCCCTCTATCTTCTCAAAGGTAACAACTGCCTTGACTTATAACCCTATATCTTGCTTTTTCCTGTTTTTTTAAACTTTATGTAGGTAGTATCATACATTATATATTCTTCTGTTTATGACTTCTATCAGTAGACATTACATTTGCAAGACTCATCCTTGACTCACCGCTATTTTATGTAGCCCTAAGAAAGAAAAAACACCACCAATTAAACTAGGGCACAAAACTTTCTCATCACTTATAATTTTTATTTCATACCTACTTAAAGAGCTATTTTAGGTTTATTTATTCAGACTTTTATCACATATTATTCTTATGCACTATAAAAAAGGGAAAATATAAGCAAAAGAAATTGGTAGGGCATTCCTAAAACTCTTATGTGTTCAGAATCCAATTCTTCTGGGGGCATCTGGGTGGTTCAGTTGGCTAAGTGTCCAACTCTTGGTTTTGGCTCCAGTCATGATCTCACTCCTGGGATCGAGCCCCACATCCAGCACCACATTGAATTTAAGACTCAGTGGGGAGTCTGCTTGACGATTCTCTCCCTCTGCCCCTGCCCCAGTGCTTGCTCTCTCTCTCTCTCTCAAATAAATAAATAAATCTTTTAAAAAAACCAATCCAGTTCTTCTGAATCACTTTCAACTCACAAAGATGTCCATTTCTTTTTTCACACAATGACATTCATCATACCACTACATTGGTGATATGGTTTTTCTTTAGGGTGTCCCACCATTGTCTCCAGAGTTTACCTCCAAGCTGATGACCCCAGCCTGCAAAGTTGGATGCTAGAAGTTTTTTTCACCAGAAATAGCAGAAGGTTTTTAGACAACAACCAGAATTTATAGTCTTTCCTTCAGTGGTCCTTAATGGTTGGATCACCAAAGCATTCTGGAGCCAAGTGATCCATTCAGGCTATGAGGAATAAGAACCAAGTGTGCAAATACTAAAGACAATGACAACCACATAAAAAAATGGCTGTCTGGATGGCAGTGATTGTAAGATGCCACTGATTCCCAGAAGCACCCCAACTTCTGAGATGACACAATGCTATTTAATGTTTCTTTTAGAAACAATGAAATGCAATAATATTTTAATCTATTTATCTTGCTTTTATATATAGTAAAAAAAAGGTCATGTGGTAGGACTATACTTTCCCTTTGACATTGAGGGAAAAAGCACACAACCAGGGAGAAATAATTCAGAATATCAAGAAAATATTTTGGCCAAAAAAAATTGAGCAGCTCATTCTAATTTAAATATAAAATGAAGTATAATATAGATTTGGCTGAATTCATTTAATTTTCTTTTTTAAAAAAAGATTTTATTTATTTGACAGAGAGATAGAGAGCACAAGTAGGCAGAGTAGCAGGCAGAGGGACATGGAGAAGCAGGCTCTCCACTGAGCAGGGAGCCTGATGTAGGGCTCGATCCCAGGACCCTGGAATCATGACCTAAGCTGAAGGCAGCTGCTTAACCGACTGAGCCACCCAGGCGCCACTTAATTCTCACTAAAGAAATGCTTTGATGCTATGTTCTATTTCTCTAATGATTGTTCATAGTAGCTGGGTTCACCATCACACAGAACACCATCACCATCTATCCACCCAACTTCCCAAGGCAGAAACTTAAGAGATATCTCCCTTGCTCATGACCCCCACATCCAAAGTGTGTCTAAGTGGCACCCCTCCACTCACTTGAAAATCTCTCTATGCTATGTAGGGCAGTCTACACATTTAATGCAATCCCTATCAAAATACCATCAACTTTTTTCAAAGAAATGGAACAAATAATCCTAAATTTATATGGAACCAGAAAAGACCCCAAATATCCAGAGGACTATTGAAAAAGAAAACCAAATTTGGCGGCGTCACAATTCAGAATTCAAGCTCCATTACAAAGCTGTCATCATCAAGACAGTACGGTACTGGCACAAAAACAGACACACAGATCAATGGAACAGAATAGAGAAACCAGATATGGACCTTCACTCACTTTTGGTGTTGGGAAAATTGGACAGCCACATGCAGAAGAATGAAACCAGACCATTTCCTTACACTACTGGGTATTTACCCTAAAGATACAAATGTAGTGATCCGAAGGGGCACGTGCACCCGAATGTTTATAGCAGCAATGTCCACAATAGCCAAACTACAGAAAGACCCTGGATGTCCATCAACAGATGAATGGATAAAGATGATGTGGTGTACATATATACAATGGAATACTATGCAGCTATCAAAAACCCCACGAAATCTTGCCATTTGTAATGACGTGCATGGAACTAGGGGGTATTATGCTAAGTGAAATAATCAGAGAAAGATAATTATCATGTGATCTCATTTATCAATTATCATAGGATCATAGGGGAAGGGAGGGAAAAATGAAACAAGATGAAACCAGAGAGGGAGACGAACCATAAGAGACTCTTAATCTCAGGAAACAGACTGAGGGTTGCTGGAGGGGAAGAGGGGTGAAAGGGATGGGACTGGATGATGGACATTGGGGAGGGTATGTGCTATGGTGAGTGCTGTGAATTGTGTAAGACTGATGAATCACAGACCTGTACCCCTGAAACAAATAATACATTATATGTTTATTTAAAAAAAAAAGAAAAAATCTCTCTGATCTGCCTACCCCCCTTCCCTTCATCACAAATATTCCAATTCAAACCACCATGACTACTCACTTTGATGACTACAAATGTAGAGATACATTTGTGAGGTCTATCCTATTCTCTTCTAGGCCCGCTACCATCCACTTTCCACCTAGCAAAGGATACTTCTCAAATGTAAATCTAGCCATACCACCCTATGGCTCTAACAAATAATGTCCAAACATGGCTCCAAGGTTCCTGCATTTTCTAACTGGGAAATACCATGTACGGCCATCCTGAATGACTTCAGGGCACATGATTCCCTATTCTGATCTACTGCACTATGGAGCTGTCCCTATATAAACTATCGGACTGTACACAGCAGCCCTCATGTTCTCAAATTCTCTAGCCTCATCTGTACCACTTTCCCTTTGCTCCCCACATTGGACCCACATGCACCTTCTCTTAGCACCCAAACACACCAAACTCCTTCCCAACTTTTTCTAAACTGTTCTGACTTTTAGGCACACTAACCCTTAATTCTGCCTTCACTTAAGTAATAATACCTACTAATCCCCCATGTCTCAGTTTGAGTGACACTTCCTCAAGAAAGCCTCCCCTGACTGTCCAGGCTTTCTGTACAACCTTTCACAGACTTGGTTAAAACTTGTAACAGATAATTTTTCATGTGCTTTACGATTTAAAAATTTGTATTCTCATCTGGCGTGTCAGCTGCCCAAGAGAAGAAACTATCTATCTCCTTGTTAATATATTCCCAATGCCCCACATAATGCCAGGCATAGAGATAAATAAGTTCAATAAGTAGAGAATGAATGAATGGGTAGAAAGATGGATGTAGAAGGATGGATAGACCACTAAATGAATAACTGAATGGATCCCCTTTAAGACAAGCAGTGGCAGCATTAATCCATTGGTGGCTTGGTATCTATCTCCTCATTCTTCTCTCCCTCCACTTCCTAACCTGTCACCTACCTAATCTGGTCTGAGAATCAGGACCCTCCGATGGGTCCAAAATTGCCTTTAACCTACGGCAACCACATCTAATAAATGAAACACAAGATATCCAGTTACATATGAAATTCAGATAAGCAATGAAATTTTTTAGTTTGTCAAAATGAACAATAAAAATTTCATCTGGGCGTACTTCTTCTAAAAAAAAATAAAATCATTATTTATCTGAAATTCAAATTTACCTGGGAATCCTGTGTTTTCTATGGTGACCGTACTACAAAATCTTCAAACCTGGACCTATTTGTCCCAGGCCGTCCCCTGCCTTCTGCTCAACTCTCTATCCCTGGTGGCTGACATTCGTGGACTACATTTCCCATAACCCCTTGCTGGCTGGCATCCAGGGCTGGCCAGTGGAAGGCCCAGGTAAGAGAGCGGTGGGTAACAGAAAGAGAAAAGCTAGTCTTTCCCTCCCTTCTTCTCAGCTTCAGGCAGCATCTCTAGTAGCAGCCATGTCACTTCTCTAAGTCCAGCTCCTGCTAGAAGGCTGTGTTTCCAGCTTCCAAAGGGTGACCCCGGCTCCCTTTCACACCATCCTGTCTGACCTGAGTCCCTCGGGCCTGCGACAGAAGCAGCGGCCTGCTATTACCACCCTCTGAGTTGCGTCACCATTTCACTTCCTTAGGCATCTCTGTTCATTGTTCACCTGTGCAATCTATTCCCTGCATTACATTCCTTTGGTATTAAAAACCACAGAAGGTTCTGTTCTCCTGATCTGAACTCTGACTCATACACACCTCTGACTCCTTGTCTGCTGACTGGGTTGTTGGGCATCACTCTTCCTCCAAGAGTGTGAGCCATCTAGAGTACCATCCCCACTTTTGATGCTTCCCCTGGTCTACTGCTTGGGGAAATGGCTTCATCATTATTTTTACGAGTAAGAATAATAGAGCTAATATTTATTGAGTAGTTACTATTTGCAAAGCACGACACCCACTTCATTTCATTCACTTTCCAATGCAACTTTATGACTTGGTAGTATTATCCCCATTTGGCAGATAAGGAACTTAAGGCTCAGAGCCCAAGGTGATGCCTTTAGGACAAGCAAACCCAAGCATGTGTGACTCCATGCTCTTAATCATCCCTCTGCCCAGGAGTCCAGTGCCACCCCCTTTTGTAGGTCCATACTCTTGGAGCCAATGGTAGTTCTCTTGGGAGGTTTGGGTATCTTTAGAAGCTTGTGCGTAGGCTATCTCTGGAGGCGTCTTCTGAGTTTTTCAGCCAGTAGGCTGTACCTTGAGGCTGCTTCGAATGAACTAGTCTCAGTGGTGTGTGTATGTGTGGGAGTGGGCTGGTGGGTGGGGGTACCAGAGGGAGTGACCTTGAAATAGGAAATGAAGTCGCTCTGTGTCAGCTGTCATTGTGCTGAGAAGCCAGCCAGGCAGCTCCACAGGGGACCCAGGGAGACATGAAAGGCACACAGAGTCGGGTTGAAGGAAATGTTATTAATCAGGTGGAGGGACTTCTGGCACCAAGAGAGTGTCTGCTCAACAAAATGTAAAGTGTCACCCAAGCAGCAGTGTGAGAAGGCCTCCTGATGTACATTACCTGAGAAAGGCCCACTTTAGAGCAAAACTAAATAACGAAATGAGGTTGACACCCATCCCTCCAACACCCTTTCATGTTTCCGGGGAAACTGCAGCTAATAGAGCACTGCAGGACTCTGTACTTCACAATCAGAAACCCACAGAGGTGCCTCCACGGGGATTCAAGTCCCAAGGGGCACCTCAAATGCTACAGACCTCAGCCCTGTTAGCCCCCAGATGCCAGCCTCATGCAGAGCCAGCTGTCTAACATTTACAAACCAATATCTATTTTTAACATGGCACAGGTGTCAGGGATTGGGCAGAAAGCCAGGGAGGGATAAAGTCAGCACAATCTGATTTGACCAAGTTCTCTGATCTGGGCAGTGGTGGAGTAGAAAAGGCAAGCTATGGTCCAGTCCGACTGGAAGCAGACTATTTGTCTGGCAGTTTTCTTCTGAAAACTCCCCACACGAAACACCCAGTGGTCTCCAAAATCATATTCATTCATTCAGTGTTTTTTTTTTTCTTCATTCATTCCATGTTTAACATGTATTTACTGAGCACCTACTATGCCTTGGGCATTGTGCTGGGGGCCATCCCAGACTCCCCCCAATTAGGGAGGACTTAACCCATCTTGTGCCTCATTGCAGCAAGATCTTGCTTTCAGGTCCTTTTCTTCATTCTGTTCACAAAGTTAATTGAGCACCTACTTGTGCCAGGCACTATGGTTAAATATACAGCAGTGAACAAAACAGATCTAGTCAGTGACATATGGCAGCAAGAGTAACAGATTTGAAGGCAAAAGACTGACTTTGAAAAAAAAAAAAAAGATTGACTTTGGATAAGGTAGTTTACCCCTTAGAATGTCAGTCTCTTTGTTTTGGAGTGGGTACAAAGAAAGATATGATGAACCTCAGAAATAAAAGATGTAAAAATTACTAATTCCATCTACAAAGACTCTATTTCTAAATAAGGTCACATCATGAGGCTCTGAGTAGATATAGCTCTGGGGGGGGGGAACTAACCTACAATTATACTAGGTTATCAACTAGTTCATATTTTTTTAAGGATTGACTCTATATTTGTGTCTCTTAATACCCACTCCATGCTCTCCTTGAGATCAGAAAACATGCATAATTGTTTCTTTGGATCCCCATTTTCACTAACATCTAAGGATCTGTTGAAAGAACATATGGACTGAGGGATAATAATAGGAGATTGAAAACTCGGGAGCCAGGCTGGTAACATGAATGAAGGCAAGAGGGGGCCTACTAGGTGGACTGGAGGGCATGTGTCCTGCATGAGAGCACTGTCACTCAACTCCTGCCCACTCTTGCCAGAAGCAAGCCCAGAGTTGTGTGACCTTCTGGTTTTTTTTCAACAGAAGCAGAAACTGGCTTTTTATGTGGAAACTCTTCAAGTTTTAAATGTTGGTCATAAATTAAACTTTTAAAACACAGCACAGAATCAACAAAATACATTGGTAAGCTGGATTTGGTACAAGGACCACCAGCTTATCTTCTGCTCAAGACCCCAGGAATGACTCTGATAGTATCATTTCAGGCAGGCCAATAATACAGACATCCCTGGCCTCGTAGCGTTTCTTCTCTGCCAAGCTGTGGGGTGTTTATGGAGACCTGCAAGGATTTACAAGTAGAGAATTCACATCCTTATCAATTCATGCATTCAAGTATTTACTGAACCACCATTCAATGTGATGCTTTATACTCATCTGGGCACACAGAGGCAAAAATCAAACATCACACCTGCCCTCAGGGAGCATGGAAAGGGATAGAGAGATCAAATCGATCGTTACTCCAAGTAACTATTTAATTTCAGCTATGGCGAACTGAACACAAGACAGGGGCAAATTTTTCTTCACTCAGTTTTGTGGGTTGTTTTTTTTTTTTTTTTGTATTTTTGTTTAGTTTATTTGAAGATGGAGTTGTGGAGGGGAGGGGTCACTATTTTGGTGGCCCCCAGTGTGGGGCCTGAGTATTCTTATCTGGACTGTGAGCTTAGGTGCGACTTGGTGAGGACTTTCTGTTCTAGTCCTTCACTTTCATTTTGGGGGCTTTTCAAGGACAGCGTTACTGGAACATTTTCATGCCAACGGCTCAGGCTGCAATCCTCTAGTCTGTGGTTACTCTATGGGAGGAATAAAGCCTGCCCTTGGCTGGAAACTAGGACCCTGGCCAGAATGGTAGTAAGACCCTAGAGCACCTGAGTGGCTCAGTTGGTTGGTTGGGTGCCTGCCTTCAACTCAGGTCACGATCTCAGGGTCTTGACCGCATCGGGCTGCCTGTTCAGTGAGGAGTCTGCTTCTCCCTCTCCCTCTGCCTCTCCGTGCTTGTGCTCTCACTCAAATAAATAAATGAAGTCTTAAAAAAAAAAAAAAAAGACCCAGAAACTTGAGGACTTCTTTGTTTCTGTCCTTATACAAAGCTGTCTGTCTGTCTTGGACACGGGAGAGCCACCTAAATGACTAGAACGACTGCCATGTAAGGTTTCCTCCTCATTGCTCTAATGTGATCCCCTCCACATCTCTGGTCTAGCCACTTCTGGCTGTGAGACCTCTGCTTGGAGCCAGCTGAAACCAGTACCCAGCTGCAAGAAAACCCAGGCAGGAACCCTTTCCTAGGGAAGTCAGCTGTAAAAGACTACCCGTGTTAGAATGTCACTTAGACTATGATGGATTTCTAACTTTCTTTGTCAGTGTCCCCTACTAACTACTTAAATTACAACATTGAGTAATTTCCCCCCTGTAAAAGTTTTCTAGTGTTTTCCATGGGTTAAAAATGGCATGTTCAGCATGACACAGTATTCTAATCCATTCACTGGCACCCATTTGTAGTCTAGAATGCAATGGGAGAAGGGTGTGGGGGGCAGGGGAAATGGGGGGGAGGCCAACATCTCTTCTACAGAGCAAGGCAGTGTTCAGAGTGATTTCATTTGAGGGATGCCTCTGGTCACACTAGTGACTTCTGACATATCCTGCAAAGGACACCACACCACCTAGGAGTTGGGGCAGGGGTGGTTCTTGGTAATGAACCTTCTCTACTTCTCTAGGAGCATGGGATCTCCTTCTCTGGGTCCCCAAGGAATCTCCCTTGAGATGGCTTTTAACCCAATGAAAACAGTTTGGATTGCAAGATTTAAGAAAAGACTGATCTTCTGTAACACTGAAAGGCCTCAGTACTCCTTAGGAGTCAAGGAAAAATGGCCCACGAATGGGACATGAAGCAACAGTATGATCTATGAGTTAGATCTCTTCTGCAGGGCAAATGGATGGAGGTACCCTATGCTCAGGCCCTCATGACCCTAAATCAGGACCCCGACCTAAGGGCCTCTTACAGAATGTGTTTGGCCACTAACCAGGCAGGTAAGCCCTTTCCTGACATATTGGATGGTAACTGTGTAAACAGGCCTCCTCCTAATAAACCCAAGTTGCTGGAGGAAACCCAGGCCCTCCCTAACCAAGGGGGACGCTGACTCTCTCTCACTGTTCCTCCTCTTAATAGACCCTGTTACCTGATGGTATGTGGGCGCTTCTCCTTCATTCATTTCCTGTGTTAACGGCTATGATAATTGGAGACAATTGTCCCTGGTTAGTCTACCCCAGGATGGGAATTTAAGGAATAGTCAGAAGCAGCTGTCAAAACCCCTTTTGTTTTGGGGAAGTTCCCAGTCTTCTCTGGCCCAACATGGACTGCCTATTTTCATTTGTTGGTGGAAAAAAAACCCTGCATCTGCTTATCTGTCCAAGCTGATGGGCTTTAGAACGGGGAGTCCACTACCTCTGCCCTCTGAGCTTTTTGTCCACCTCCAGCCATGCTGGTGGCAACTCACGCCTCTTCTGCCTCTCCCCTCCCCAGTCCTGTTTCCGCACCACCCTGGCTGTGGCCTGCACAAATGGCTCTACCATCCCTGCTCGTATCCTCGCTATCAAGGAGCGAAGAGTCCAACCAGTAAAATAGAATTCTTTGTAAAAGTGATTGGAGGGAGGAAAAAAAAAAAAAAAACGTAATTGGAGGGGCACCGGGTGGCTCAGTCAGTTAAGCATCTGACTCTTGATTTCATCTCAGGTCATGATCTCAGGGTCCTGGGATTGCGCCTTGTGTCAGGCTCCCTGCACTGACAGTGGGGAGTCTGTTTTTCTCCCTCTCTGCCCCTCCCCCTGTTCATGCTCTCTATCTCTCACTCTCCCTCTCAAATAAAAATAAATACGTTTAAAAAGGTGATTGAAGAAGTCAATAACAGGTTCCACTAATGAGCACCGCCATGTGCCCATCACTGTGCCAGACACGTTAAATGTGTTTTCTTTCAAAACTTTCAAAACAAGCCTGCAGGGTAAATATCATTTCCATTTTCTTTTTTTTTAAAGATCTTATTTATTTATTTGACAGACAGAGATCACAAGCAGGCAGAGAGGCAGAGAGAGAGAGGGAAGCAGGCTCCCTGCTGAGCTGAGAGCCTGATGCAGGGCTCGATCCCAGAACCTGAGCTGAAGGCAGAGGCTTTAACCCACTGAGCCACCCAGGCACCCCTATTTCCATTTTCTTTTTAAAGATTTTATTTATTTATTTGACAGACAGAGATTACAAATAGGCAAGAGAGGCAGGCAGGGAGAGAGGAGGAAGCAGGCTCTCTGAGGAGCAGAGAACCCGATGCGGGGCTCGATCCCAGGACCCTGGAATCATGATCTGAGCCGAAAGCAGAGGCTTTAACCCACTGAGCCACCCAGGTGCCCCCCTATTTCCATTTTCTAAAGGAAGAACACTAGGATTGATGGAGACTGAGCTGCCCAAGATCAAACAGCTGGGTGAATGGCGACTTCGCCCCAGGTGTGTCTCATTCTGCAGCTCATGGTCTTTCAATGTCTCTCCCAGCACACGCTACAAGCAAGCACCACCAACTACAAACTCTCTGTCCAGACTTCCAGCCACAACAGCAAACCACACCTGAAAGTTGTCTTCCCTTAAACATAACAGAAGTTTGTATTTTTCACTTGTGTGATATTCCAAAGCAGTTTTCCCAAATAGTAGGGTAGCTCTTCCCAAACAGTACCTCAAAAACCCAGAATGTTCCATCTCCTGATTTCACCGTCTTCAAAAATAAAATGGCCCCACAGTTACCAAGGTGGGAAAAGAACAAGAAGGATTGTGGGTGGGAGGTATTTATGGGCTGCAGAGGGTAAACATCATTTGTTTACATGCCATTGGCTACACTGCAGTCACATGGTGATGCCTGGTGCAAGGGAGGCTGGGAAATGTGGTCTATCTGTGCCTAGAAAAAAAGGAAATGAATTTGGTGATCAGCCAGTACTCCTGCCACACGGCTTCCAATAAATCCATTTATTCTGGTTGTATCTTTTGAGTACTTGAAAAAGTTCACTGAAGCTTACCTTCCCTTCTGGAGCACTCAAAGAGCTTTTATTCATGTGCCTTACAGTTTTATATTTACATTGATAGCTATTTAAAGTCTGTATAACCATTTGGCACTATCATTATCTTGCATGCTTCATAGAGGTTGGAGTCTCAGGGAGAGACCTGCTTTCTTTTCCATGGATTAGAAATGAATACAGCCCCCTATGCAATCTTGCAAAGGACTACAAAAACGATATATATAAAGAATGAAAAGCTTTCAAAAGGAAGATATTACTCATGTAGTCATCCAGGGCTAGGTCTGCAAAGAAGATATGAAAATACCAGAAGCCAATTTCAAGCAAATGTCATCTAAAACTCTTAAGAGGTTCCCTCTTGTCAAGTCTCCCTTTATGACACATTGAAAATTTTAGGGTACATCAATAAATCATGATTTGCCATTTCCTTCCAAAGCCCTCCCTGTTGTGAAATTCCAAGTAGCTAATCCTTAGAACAGTATCTTTTAGAAGATTTTACTGGGCATGTCTGGGTTTATTTTATGTTGCCCTTTACATAAGAAAGGACTCTTGCCCTATTCCCTACCAGCAGAGGATGCACAATGAAATGGAGTGGTTCGGGGTTTTTTGGTTTGGTTTTTTTGGGTGTTTTTTTTGGTTTTGTTTTTTTGTTTTTGGGGTTTTTTTTTTACCCATTTGGGGAATAAACTACACACAGACTTAAATGTCTCTCCTACAAGGGGAATTACTCAAACTGTATTTCATACAACACTCTTCCTATGGATGTTAAGGTATGTTCTGGAAGAAAACAGGAAGCAAAGAAAGGATTCTGGAGCTAAAACAGGGTGGGACAAACTGGGTTAAAGAGAGTAAAGAGGTGGGGTGCCTGGGTGGCTCAGTGGGTTAAGTCTCTGCCTTCAGCTCAGGTCATGATCTCAGGAGCCTGGGATGGAGTCCCGCATCGGGCTCTCTGCTCAGCAGGGAGCCTGCTTCCCCTTTTCTCTCTGCCTGCCTCTTTGCCTACTTGTGAACTCTCTCTCTGTCAAATAAATGAATAAAAACTTTTTTTAAAAAGAAAGTAAAGAGGTTTCTTTACTGTAGGACTTTCAGAACCTTTTCTATGCTAATTGTGGACTGAAAAGAGGGTACAGGTTGATTCTGAAGATGGAAACAGCTGTTATCCTTTCAAATAGAAGATACCTCTAATGCTTTGCATTTACCTATATATCATTCTTCTGAGTCTGAAAAACAAAGGCCTCAGCTCTGTTCAAAATATTCCTAGATGAGATGTGGGATACATTCCCTGATCACCCACTGTAAGTCAAGGATCTGAAAAAGACTCTTAATTCTATTATGCTAAGAATAACAACTTTTGGGTCAAAAGACCTGGGTTCAAATCTTTGTTCTTCCACTCTCCTGCTTTGCAATCCTGGGCAAATTAACTAGTGTCTCTGAGTTGCACTTCTTCATGTTCCATTTCCTCACATGTGAAATGGGGATTATAATAGTACCTATTTTATCGGGACATTGAGAGAATTAAGTGAGACAAACTCTGGAAAATATTTAGTAGGGTTCCTAGCACACAGGGTTATCTCTCCTCCCCAAATATGAGCCATTTATCATCACTACCATACCATGGTGTATCCCCCAGATTTACATGGGACAGGAAACTTTCAACACAGAACGTGCATTAGCATCTCAAGGAACTCGGCAGAACCAAGTTTGGGAAATGCTAAGTAAGAGGGCATCCTATGAAGATAACATCCTATGATGATGATAGTCCACAGGAGAGTTTGGGGACCCAGAGGGGGTGCACCCAAAAGCTTAACATCATGAACATAATCTCTCTAACTACCTTTCAAAATCCAAAATGGTACATCTAGAGACAGTGCCAACTTCCCAGGTCCACCTGCAAAGTCCTGGTGTTGGGGGCCTTCTGCTCACCAAGTTCCAAACCCATCAAGGATTTACAAAGTTTGGGGCTGACCTTCCTTTGTTCAAAATGAGGATCTTCTGGCTGAACACCATCTGGAACTCTCAGGGCCCAGGGACCACTGTTACATCCATCACTGAAGTCGATGATTCCCTGTCTCCTCCTGGAACTTATTCTGCTCCTGGGGTAGAGGCCCCTCTTCCCTTTTGAGTCTGCTCCAGGTTCTATGAGAGACGAACAGCCATAAAATACAGTTACAGCAATTTGAGTTTCCATGCATGTCCATAGCAAAATCATTATAGTCACCTCTGTCCTAAACACTTCTCACATGCCAAGGGGTGTACAAAGCATCAGAAATGCGCCATCTCGTTTAATCATTACAAGAACTCTATAAGGTAGGGTTTCTTATTGTGCCCATGTCACAGATAGAGAGAGAGAGGGTCTAAGAGAAAAAAGTGACAAGTTCTCAAGGTAAGTCATGATCTGAACCTGGGTTAGGTCTCCTGGATTAGGTTCATCAACTTCACACCATCTCCTTTTTTTCTCCTAGTTTCCTTCTCTCTCCTGCCTATTCTCTGCAGGGATCTCCAAGAAAGAACTGGATAGATTCAGGCAAGCAAGGGGAATGCCAATTGGACATCTTGGTTTTCAGAAAAATAGCTTTCTGCTCACTGGTGTTCAACAAACTGGCTTGCTTCCAGTATCAGAAATGGTACTCGGTGGGTTATTCAAGAAAGCTGAAGTGGTGAATCATAAAACATAATGCATTCGTACCTTAGATGTTTTAGTTTAACCTCAAATAAAGCAATGTCATTGGCTCACCAGTCTTTTGAGGTAGGAGAGGACTTGTCTTGGAGCACACGAGCCTTAATGGAATTTCCTTCTCTTTTTTGGGCATAAATCACAACCATAATGTATTACTTTTGATTCCCAATTCCAATCTATTCGGAGTGGTGGACTTTAAAAAATGCATACGTGAAGTAAACTGAGTGCTGCACGCTTCCAGATTTTCATGATTTTCCTTTTTTTTTTTTTTTTTTTTTTTTTTTTTTTTTTTTTTTT
>PISX010026506.1:0-24379 GCA_004024625.1 Mellivora capensis | reverse complement strand
AGCTTTGTCAATTCGCCAGGTGGCTGTGGGCGACAGGAGGCATGAGCTGCCACTGCAGCAGCTTTGCCCGGGAGCGATCCCCATGGCCCTCCACGCCCCACACCCACGTCATAATGCTCCTGCTGGCCCTCAGCCAGGGGCTTTAGTCACAGTCTGTCCCCATGGTTCCTCCCAGGGCCCCCTGAACAGCCCCAGTGGCTGTTCCCTGCATCCCGGTGGTCACACTGTAGACTCTGGCCCACCCAGGGGAGAAGGGGGCAGATTCTTTACCTTTGCAGAAGGGAGAACAGGTCCTGCAATTCTACTAGATCTTGCAGGAAATCTCTGAAACCTGGAAACAGGAGATCAGGTCACAGCGGAAGGCGGGCCCAGGGGTCTTACAGCAGGCTGGGTACAATGTCCCTATAGGGGAGACCATTGGGGGATTGGACTCAAGAGCCCCCAAACTGCACTGTCCAAGGCCACGTGCCTGCACAGTGATTACAGGGTTCATGATGGGGATCACTTTGTCTTTTCCAAAATGCTTCCTCGTGCATGACCTTGCTGGGGGGATAAAGGACGGCGTGGCCCCAAAGAGGAATCTTTGAATCTGAATAGCTTGTCCACAGTGGGAGCGAGAGGTTCTGCCGCCAATCCAGGCCCTGGGGCCCCTGCTGAATGATACCCATTTCCAGCCCCTCAGGGCTTTGTTCTGGCACAGAATCTGGGAAGCCTCCAGATTTTCCTCTTCCTCCCAGGAGCCCCCCATCTCCCACCCAGTGCTCTGTTTCCTGAGGGAGGGGCTCAGGTCCTGGTGTCCTGGAGACAGTGGGGCTGGGCCCTAAGTGCGGGATCAGTGTAACTGGGCCACGCCAGGGTGAGTGGCGGATGCTCACCTTCCAGAGTCTGGTTTTTCTTCCTTTTCTTGCTCCTTCTCCATGGTTCCTCTTGGTACTGAGATAAGAGAACACGGGGAGACTGGGCCCCCCACCCCAACAGCAGGTGACCCAGTGCTCAGGGGTCTGACCTCCACTAGAGAGGCAGCTCTTAACCTCCAGTCCTCGGCCACTGGTCACTGTGTTTGGGATGCTATCCTGAGTCCCTCCACCACACCTGGACTCCGGCCTAAGATCTTTGGGGAGAAATCCTCATGTCCCTCTAACTCCTGCCCTGTCTGGCTTGTGCTGGATAGATGGTGGTCTACTCTCTCCTGAGAATACATGTTCTATTCTTTCCCATCTCAGGAGTCTCTCCTTTGACTCAGAAAAGTGGAAAGAATAATAGAAAAGAAGATAGAATAACGCTCTGCTGGGTCGGGGCCAAGGGTTCCTTACCTTCCTTCTGTTACTGTATTTCTTGCTTGGTAGTGAGGACGCATCAGGCTGCAAATAGGAAAGTAATAGGAAGAAGTGCCCCAGTCCACATATGAAGGCAAGGATGGCTTTAACGCCCAGGAAGTGGGATTGGAGTTCAGCCAACCATCTGTAAATAATTTCGAAGGAAAGATAATTCTCCATCTCTTTATTCTGTAAAGCATTAGTGTCTGATCGCACTGCTGTCCTCAGGCAACTGAGCCCTGGGTGTGGAGGTGCAGACACAAGCCCTGTGCCCACATCACAGAGCTGTGGTCTAGTCACAAAGTGCCCTTGAGGGCAGGTAAGGGACACAAGTATCTGGACTACATCCCCTCTCCACTACCAGCTCTGTAGCTCTGTCATCACTTCACCCTCCCAGGCCTGACACTCCTACCCGCTCACCCTGCTAGACACAAATGTTTGTCAATTTGCCTTTCATCCTGCCTGGACCTCAGAGAATACCTGTGTCCCTTAGGATCTCCAGTTGTGCTCCATCAGTTTCATAGCTTTTAAAACTCTGGAGTTGTCCTTGGAATTTTGGTTAAAACCCAGGAACTTTTGTCCTCTGTCTGCAGCTCCAGTCTCCCCACATAGTATGTTCTTGCCTTGCATCACCCTAGTACAAAAGAAACTCAAATTTATTTTGTGCTTCTTTAACCATGTGCATTTTGAAAACATCTTAAGATGTTTTATTTCAATTAATCTTCATGAGCTTCAGCTAGAGGGACTTAGAAAATTAATGATTATTCAAAATTTTAAAAGCTAAGGAAGTACAAAACAAAGTGAAATAGTTAAACCTCCCAGGTATGTTTTTCAGTCCTTTGAAGTGTTTTTCCTTCTGAGGTGAGCAGAGTAAACTGCAGAAACACTTTCACAACATTCTGTATAGGCACACATGCACATGCACATTCCTCAACCAATCCAGCATTTTCAAATCTTGGAATCAAGTTTCCATTTTGTTTTGTTTTGTTTTGTTTTGTTTTGTTTTGTTTTGTTTTTGTTCAAGGATTTCCTTTAGTAAGTCTTGTAACTTTGTGTATCTGGGAATATCTTATTTTGACTTCATTTTTGAAAGACAGATTTACTAGGTATGGAATTCTGGGTTGACAATTTTTTAAAGATTTATTTATTTATTTGAGAGAGAGAGAGAGAGAGTGTGTGTGTGTGTGTGTGTGTGTATGCACACGAGCAGGGGGAGGAGCAGAGGGATAGGGAAGGAGATCCCCCACTGAGCAGGGTGCCTGACATGGGGCTTGATCCCAGGACCCTGAGATCATGACCTGAGCTGAAATGAAGAGTCAGATGCCCAACAGAATGAGCCACCCAGGCACCAGGACAAGTTTTTCTCTTTCAGCTTTTTGACTAGTGTCATTTCAGGGCCTTTCCCTCACTGGTTCTGATTGGAAGTCACTGGTTAATCTAATAGGGTCCTCTCTATATGAAGGGATGTTTTTGTCTTGCAATTTCAAAATTTCTCCCTTGGTTTTACATGGTGTGACCGTGATGTATCTTAAGAGCAGATCTGCTTGTTTTTATTTTACTGCAGGTAAATATTGACTCTATAATTAAGGGTTTCCATCAAATTTTATAAGATTTCAGCCATTATTTCTACAAATATTCTGTCTTCCTCCCCATTTCTCCTTTCTTTCTGAGAACATTCCTTTAAGTAGGTAAGAACTTCCAAATGAGTCCACATTTCTCCCAGGCTTGCAGCGAACTGCTACCCAAGAGCCCAAGTTTTGAAACATTCACATCAGTGTCTAGAAAGTAGCTTCAGTTCTGAGAATGTCTTGGGTATGGAGTGTTTTGCTGACATCATGGAAAGCTGCCTGTGTGATGATGTCATGCGTGTGCCCATGGGCTCTGACTGTGGTGGGGCTGTGAGGTAGAGCCATCGCTTTGGAAAATGCTTCACCATGACCTGGTCCAGGCTGAAGAGAGCAGGCCTTTTGAAAGAGTGACTCTGCTGCTAGAGGTAGAGAAAACCCGCCATTTTGTTGTAATAAAAAACGGGGACCAACCCAGTCCCATCGAGTGGAAGGTATGTGCTCTGCAGTATCATGCTCAAGTTATAGTGAACTATAGCAAAACACTGTAAGTGTAAATTATGTAGACATGCTACTGAGAAAGGAATAAAAGCGACTTGCAGAAAAATTGTGCAGAATGGTTGTGTTTGGTCTAGTTTCAAAACTCAACAAAATCAAATATGATTTAGGGATGCATTTACTTTGGTAAAAATATAAAGAAAACACAGAGAATAGTGAATAGGACTGATGGACAGGGGGAGGGATATACAGATGACTCCAAAGATGTGGATGATACCACATTTCTTAGAAAGGTTGGGATGTGTATGGATTTCTTTTCCTTATTCCTTACATCGTCTGTATAATTCATAAATGTCAGCTTGTAGCTTTTAAACACTAAGATACACGATAATGTAAAGAACCCCTTTGGAAATAAAATTAGACATAGCAAAAATAAAATGGCCAACAGGAAGGGAGGAAAAAAACCGATTGTAAGATGCTTTGTGCCCCTCAGGGGTCTTTATTGCCAAGACCTTAAGATCCCAGTGTGACTTTCAGTTTGGAAACCTCCCCACTGCCCTGTTTATGACAAGCTGAGTCCAACTAAGATCATTTTCTGATGGTTCCCAAACCTAAAAGAACAAAATGCAGACCAGTGATTCTTAGCCAATGGCACTTGCTTCCTCCTGGATGGAGGTCTTCAGGAGTAAATGAAGGTATTGTGCTGTGGCTCTTAGCAGGCTGCATTCTGACTGTGCCAGGTAGAATGACCTGGGTCTGGCTGGCCCACCACCCAGGCTTGTGGAGCAAGGTGACCATGACTCGACAGAAAACAGATCAGACCAGGCCTCACACTTGTGGATGGATTTTATTAAAGCAAAGAAGAGGTGGTGAAAATATATTTGAATTTCGGCCAGGGACTTTCAGGCTATCAAGCCCTTAGCTTGCCAAGTGATGGAGAAAAAAGGGCTTTTCATAAATAAAACATGGGGAAAAGTAAACATTTGAGATATGTAGCAGCTTTTGGAGAAATTTAGGTGGGGCTTTCATGTTTGGAGCATTTTGCTTGTTATAAACACTGATCCATATATTTATGTGTAATATGTATCTTTTTGTAAGAAAATTACAATGTTTCCATGTATTTACTCTGGGCAGACATCTGAAGTGCACTATTACATGCCTCATAATGACACTGATGCTCACAGGGATGGATTCCACTCCTGTTTTCCTCTTCCTTGTGCTTCATCTGATACATTATAAAATCTCCAATGATAGAACACAGGGTGGACCACCCTGCCTTTTCTGTGATGAATGCCAAGGGTTGAAAAATGTTTTACCTGGGTGTGCTCACTCAACAGCCCAGGTTGTAGCACTGAGCACATCTGTGCCTCTGTGACATCAACTCAAATCCGAGAAGGTCATTTGAAGACCTGCCCAAACTCTGGGACGAAGAGGCACAAGAACCAGATTATAGAATATTCCCTGAAATAGACAAGAACTTCCAAATGGTTCTGCATTTCTCCCAGGCTTACAGTGAAACCTTCTTAATATTTATGTTAGTATCTGGAGAAGGAGTTTAGGTTCCAATATAATTATTTTTGTCAAAAATCCAGTTGAGTGAGCCCTGAAGGATTTTTGTGGTCCCTTTAACTACACAGAGGATGCTTCTGCTGCATATGCTCTCTAGCCTTTTAGCTTGATAGGATTCGTTAAGTTGAAACCACTCTGCCTTCTACCTGAGTCTTCCATCCACAGAGCAAATGCACACATTGGAGGATATGATAATGCATTTCAGTCATCAGATTGGCTAAGCTAAAAAAAAAATGATGCTGGGGAAGGAGCAGGATCACAGCTGCTCTCATATGGGCTGGTGAGGTGTGAGTGGTGGTCATCCACTCCAGAATATTCCTGGAGGACCTATTGAATTTTAAAAATGGGCTTGTGCATGTTCTCAGAGCACTGAAAATTATGGTGCATAGAAAAGGAAACCACCAACACGACAACCTACCAAATTATCCCAGGGTCAATGCGGGATATGCACAAAAGTTTCAACAATTTGGGTTATTGTCATCTTTAATTGACAAGGAAGAGACAGTCCCTCCCTAGATACGATGTTGGGAGATTTTTTAAAAAGATTTTATTCATTCAGTTGAGAGAGACGGACGGAGAGAGAGACAGAGAGTACAAACGGGGACAGGCAGAGGGGAAGGGAGAAACAGACTTCCCACTGAACTGGGATCCCGACACAGGCCTGGGTCCCAGGATCTGAAGATGAGAGGCAGACACTTAACCATCTGACCCCTGACCCCCCGCCCCAATTAGGAAAATTTTATGAAATGGTACTAATCAGCTTCTTGGATCCTCAGAAGTCCAAGCAAGTTCAAGTGAACCTGAAGCAGGCTTTATTAGGACATTGGATCGTGCTGAATGTCAAGTTGATAAGACCTGTTTTATTACACCAAGGCAGTTGTAGATTCTGATTCTGCCATTTATGAGAAAACAAATGATGCATGGCTCTTCCTTGACCGTGAGATAGTCACTGGTATTTGTAGGAGGAGGAGCAAGAAGTCGCCAGGGCTCCTCTCTCTGCCGATGTTTACACCCCATTACAACAAATTTCTTATAAAATGCACTTCTGTGGGCAGACTTGACTTGGACTAACTGCCTGGCCACAGTGACCCCAGCTACAGGCACTTGCCTGAATGGCAGGCCACATGTGTTTCCACCTGAGCCATTGGTTACATGAAAGTATGGGAATGCTGTGTGGTCTCGCTTTGTGGATCACAGTGGTGCTCGTCCTTCTCTGGAGAAGACACAGTGCAGAGTGTGAGTTTTTCCAGGGCTGGTGTGGAAATGGGTAAATCCGTGCTATGGCTATATTGCCTCAACCCCTTTTTAAAAATGGCCAATGTAAGCCAGAAAGGGACTAAAACTAGTTCCTAATGCAGTTTCACTTAAAAAATTATTTTGAGCAAATGTGTGCTTCTCTGAAGCTCCTAGAGGTTCTTGCAGTTTTATTAAACAGCAGAAACCCATGGGTCACTCCAAGGTTTCCCACAATGCTAAGTGCTAACTGTAACTTCAGGTGGTACATAACATCCAAAATGGAAAATACTATTTAAACTCATCAAAGATTATTGATTTAATAAAAATGTATAATTTACTTAACAATTCTGAGCCTTGGACCTCTCTCGAAACAGACCCGGGAAGATTAGCCATAGTCCATGGCTTGGCCCCTGAGCTGTGTCCATAAGTACACAGCACCCAACAGACACTATCATGGTCACAGCCAAATTCACATTCAGCCCTGAGGCACAGAAATTCTGAAGCCACGACAAGCCACAAGTGAGAACGCTCTAGGCTATGAGGGACAGGGCGGTCTGAAGGGCTGCCCAACGCCGGCCAATTCTCACAAGCTTTCTGCCCAAAATGATAATGATTTTGGCAGAAAGCTCGTGAGAATTGGCCAGAAAACACTGAGTGGTCGCGATTCGAACCCGACCAGAAAGTCCTCCGTGAGTCAGGCAAAGGCGAATCTATCGCCTCCTCCTCCTCAGCCTCCAAGGGTTGCCAACCTTTCACAGGCAGATGGGGACTGCCCTGCCCTAAGGCCAGGGCCCTATCCATTGCCTGCTTCCTCAGCCTTCCGTTTCCAGGGTCCTGTCCCTTGGGGCCTCCAACTGGGGAACCCGGAGTCCCACGCCATGAGTCTCCCTACCACCCCAGCACCAATGGTTCCTTTCGGAGCTGCGTACAAGCCTTAGAGTGAGAGATACATTCATACCCCATAGGAGGCCAGCCCCATCCTTGGGCATCCCAGCCGCCCAAAAAGTCGGAGGTGGACGCACGGCCACAATCCCTCCCTCCACCCTGCTCCGGGAAGACTCCCCTGCGCTGGGGCAACCGTGTGGGCCATGTTCTTTTGGCATGTTTTCCGTGTGTCAGCGATATGCCCCGAGTGAGAAAGGGCTCACGGCCACGGGGAACAGGGCGGTACGCAGGGCAGCCCAATGCTGGGCAATTCTCATGAGCGTTCTGCCCAAATTGATCCTGCTCTGGGTAGAATGCTCATGAGAATTGGCCGGAAAATGCCCGGCAAACTCGCTTCAGATGCCACACGTCTGAATGTCCGCGCCCCGGGCCTGACCAGGAATCCTGAGGGGTCATGTCCGAGCCCCGCCAGAAACCCTCCGTGAGTCAGGCGCAGGCAAGTCTGACGCCTCCTGCTCCTCAGCCTCCAGGAATCCATTCGCTGGTGCTGGCAGATGGGGCTGGGCTGTCCCAGGGAACAGGGCGGTCACGGGGCTGCCCAATGCCGGCCAATTCTCATGAGCGTTCTGCCCAAATTGACCCAATTTTGGAGCAGAAGTTCCCTGGTCCCCCTTCTAAACCATCCCACCATCAATTTCCCCCTGGCTGGAAACCCAAATTCTGCCACACTGCAGTATGCATTTTCTCAATTCAATCCCGAGGGGAGCCCACATTGGCACGGGCAGATCAGAGCAGCCATTCCCAAGGCCATAGCCCTAATCCTAAATTATGTTTTCAGGCTTCCTTCTACAGGGTCCTATCCTGCAAATTCTCTGGCTTCGGAACCCGGGAGTCACATCGTAGGAGTCCGCCTGCCATCCCGCAGGAAACCAGTCCATTTGGAGCTGCACTGGGCCATCAGAGCCAGTGAAAAAATGCGTGTTCCCATGAGTACTCCCCCACGTTATGCAGCCCCCTTGGAGCCTGATGTGCCACCTGACCACCATCCTCAACTCGGCTCCTTGGGAAACCACCTCCAGACCAGCATTTTGGGTCTGCCAAACCCAATCTCAGCTCTCCTCAGGGATCCCTGTCAGCTATAGGCAGACCTGGAACTCCCCTGCCTGTCACAAAGCTCTGGGATCCCCTCTCCTTCTTCTCAATTGACATCCGCCCAAGGCTTTCTTGACAAAGGGGGAAGGCTACCTCCTGACTGCTTAACACCTCCTTTCCTCTTCTGCCTTATTTCTCTCCACTTACCTTTGTACCTGGGCAAACTGGAAGGAATATATCCATGGAACATGGATATGCTCTGAAATCTGAATCTTCCTTTCTGAGGGCTCCTTATGCAAACAGAAACTAGTGTATCATACCACAGTGTGTTTGAAAATGATCATCAAGCGAACAAGAGAGCAAAAATCACTCCACTTTTACCTCACTCTTCATGAAGTACAACATGGTCTTCTTCTTTCCTTCCTTGACTTCTGTTCCAATTTGTTTCCATGCAGTGTTCATTCCTTTGCTTCAGGGTTGGGATTTAGTGATTCCCCACCTGCACAGAACACCCAGAGCTCATCACAATGAGTACTCTCCCTAATAGCCGTCACCCACTGAACCCTTCCCCTCCATAGCCCTGCTCTCTAGCCACCCTCGGTTGGTACTCTCAGTTTGAGTCTCTTTCCTCATTGACCTATCTTTCTCCCCTCACTATGTTCATGTTTTCTTTCTGAAAGTCCATAGAAGTTGAATTGTAGGCTATTGGTCATTTCTTACTGATTTTCCTTAGCTAAATCCACTCTAGATCCATCCACATCCTTGCAAATGGTAAGATTTCATTCTTTCTGAACCTGGGTCCTATTCCATTAGGAATATGTGGGAGATTAGATGTCTATGTTCATATATATATATATATATACACACACACACACACACACACATATCACTAATCAGCGAATGGACATTGGGACTCCCTCCATCGTTTTGCTATGGTTGATAATGCTGGTGTCAATATCACGGCGCTTATACACCACTGAATGTGCATTTTTGTGCCCTTTAGGGAAATACCTAGGAAGACAACTGCTGGATCCTCTTAGCTTTTGGAGGAACCACCATACTCTTTTCCAGAGTGGCTGCAACAACCCGCATGCCCACTGACAGTGCAGGAGGGCTCCACTAGAAGCAGAATATTCCCTGCCAGCAAATTCATAAGGAGGAAACAGAAAACCTGAGGGATAACATGACTCACCCAGCGTCTGGCAAGCAGCCCCAGAAATTCACCCCAGGGTTCCTGACACCATGCCCTGGGAAGCCATCAGAATGCCTCTATCCAGGGGAATTCCCAAAGACTCTCCTTCTGACTTCACCAACCATGAAACAGCAGAGAAAGGATGCCATGGCCAACTCTCTAGATGGTCCACTGAGTGAAAATAGAAAGTCAAGATTCCCTTTTCATTCATCAAAGGCTCCTTGGAATCCTTTTGAAATTTCCCTCTGCTGTCATCAGAACGCTTTGTATAAAAAAGATGAATGCATTAGGATACATCACCTTGGACAAAGGAGAAGCCATCATCCAAGTGTCTATCTGACCATAAACAGCCACTTCATTCTATAGGCTGGCCATTCCAAGCACAGCCTAGGCCCAACAGAATAAACACTGTTAGGTGAAGGAACACATTCTATGTTCAAAACACACACTGAGTCCATCTCATCTTCCCTTTTTAATCCAAGGGATTTCCTAGGTAAGAGATGTTCCAAATACTTTCATAAGCCAGAAATGAACAGAGAAAATGGGATATCCTGCCATGAGTTCCCTGCAGGGAAACTGAGGAACTCTGGCACCCACTCTACATTGCTGACAACTGCTTCAGTGTGACTTTGTGGCTCCACTGGAAACAAGAGAAAATCCCAGGATGTTTGGGGTGAAAAAGGAGTTTTACAGCTCATCCTGACATGGATGTGATCTTCTGCCCAATGGGCCTGCTGTTTTCTCTGAACACTGACATCCTGGGACAAGCTCCATGACTGAGTCAGATGCTGATGTCCAAACTTCAGGTCTCGTGGAGCCAGAGCGAAGAAGGGTTGTCAGGTGGGCATAAGCAGGCACCTCCCAGCTAAAGCCTGCACACCTGCTCCGATTCCTGGGAGAAGGAGAGACACGTGCTTTTTTCTTAAGTGGTCATTAACTTCCTTCGAAAGCCAGCCGATGCTCTTGTCCTTTTTGGAGAAGCAAATGAACTCTTCCAGACAAACACTCAACTCCTCGTTTCCAAAGGCACCATGTGTTTGGTTTGGTTCCCCCCGGCTCCAGACCCCCACCGGGAGGACCCTCCTGAACCATCCTGACAGCACATTCCCATCAAACCTGGGTCAATGGGGCACAGTGCTGAGTGGGGGCCTGGCTCCAGCGATTGTTACCACTACTCTTGAGCCTGGGGAAACAGAGTGTCTTCAGATCAACACTCCGTCCTGTAAAAACGAGCTGCAGTCCCTCATGTTTCAGGGTTTCTCACCCAGCACCTCACCACTGCCCTCAGAGCCAGCAGGCTGCACAGACTCCTCTTCTGGTGTGTTTCCCACAGCAACTCGCCACTGCCTCCAGTGGTGGCAAGCAGCATTGCCACCCCTACCATGCTCTCTCAAACCACAGCTCACCAGGCCTTCCAGTGGCATGAATCGGCACTGCCGGGCCTTCCACAGACTCCTACTGCAGCTCACAAACCCTCCAAAGGTCTAAAGCCACACTGGCACTGTCCCTCCAGATTGGGGACTTTTGGGCCACAACCCAGGAGTCCGCCTGCCACCCAGGAGGAAACCGTGCCATTCGAAGCTATGTAGAAACCTAGGAAAGCAACAACCCGCATGCCTCCCTGAGGACACCCCCAAACTCAATGCCCCCCCCAGTCACAAGCTCACAGCCTGATGTGCTTCCTGACACCTGTGATTGACTCAGTCCCCAGGGTTCTCGCCTCAGCACCAGCAGATCGGGCCTAGATACCCCTAAGCCCTAACCCAATCCCTAGTTTATGTTTTCAGGCTTCCGCACCCAGAGACCTGGCCAACAGCCTCCAGATTGGGGACCCCTGAGTCACACCTAAGGACTCCACCTGCCATCTAGGGGGAAACCCTTCTGTTCGGAGCTACCCAGAGCCCTCAGACCACGAAAGACCCGCATGCATTCCTGGGGCCACCCTCACCACAGACGGCCCACACGACAACAAAATCCAGAGCCTGACGTGCCGCTTGACCCTCATTCTCAACTCGGCCTGTCAGGGAACCCACCTCAGCACTGGCAGATTGGGTCTGCCATGCCCCTAGGCCCTAACCCTAACCCAATGTTGGCTTTTCCAACTTCCGTCCCCAGGGAACTGGCCCCCAAGCCCTCCAGATTGGGGACACCTGAGGCTCACCCCAGGTCTCCGGCTGACACCAAGGAAGAAACCATGCCCATCATGGCTGCACAAAACACTCAGAGCAGGAGAAACATGCATGACCCCCAATAGCCACACCATCCATTAGCAGTCCCTGGTAATAAGGCCGGATTCTGCTCAGTGCTGGACAAATGCCCTCAACTCAGCCCTGGGGGGTTGGCAGATAAGGCCTGCTATGACCCTAGGCACTGTACCTAACACAGAGTTGGGTATTCAGTTGTCTTTTCCCAGGACCCCATACTTCGAGCCCTCAAATTGGGGAACCCTGAGTCACACCTCAGGAGTCCACCTGCCACCCAGGAGGAAACTGTACCTTTCACAGCTGTGGAAAACCTCCAGATCGAGAGAAACTTTCATGCCCCCACTGAGGCTAGCCCCAACCTTCGGCGCCACTGAGGGTCGAAAAGTCCGAGGCTGAGGCGCGGCTACAACCCCTCCCACAACTCTACTCTGGGAAAGCTCCCCTACCTAGGGGCCCTAGGGTGGGCAGTGTAGTCCTGGCCCATTTTCCAGAAGGCTGTGACATGCACTGACCGAGAAATCGCTCTAGCCCTCAGGGGATGGTGGGCACCAAACCGGCGCCCAATGCCGGCCAATTCTCACATGCATTCTGCCCAAATCGATATCAATTTAGGCAGAACATTTGTGAGAATAGGCCGGAAAACCCCCAGCAAACTCTCTCCCTGCGACCCACATCTGTGGGGCCTCCCCCTGGTCCTGGCCTGGTATCCCAAGTTGTCGTGGCTTGAAACCTGCCAGAAAGCCATCAGTTATTCAGCTGCATGCAAAGCCAACACCTCCTGCTACTCAGCCTCCTCGGGGACCCTCCCTGGCACTGGCAGATGGGGCCTGCCATGCCCCTAGGCCCCGGTCCTAACCCTCGCTTGGTTTTACAGACTTCCTTTCCCAGGGTCCTGTCCCTCGAACCCTCAACTGGGGGAACCCTGAAACACACCCCATGAGTCCTCCTGCCCCTAAGTGGAAACTGTGCCTTTCAAGCCGCAGAAAAACCTGAGTGGGAGACAACTTCATGCAACCCCCACGAGGCCATCCCCCACCATCAGAGCCACACTGGGCTGAAAACTCGGAGGCCAGCCACAACCCCTACCTTAACTCTCTCTTCAGAAAGCTCCCCTGCGCTGGGACCTATCACAGAGCCATGTGATCACTGCCCATTTCCCAGGGGGCCGTGACGCGCACTTAATGGAAAAGGGCTCTAGACCACGGCTGACAGTTGTGGCCCAAGTCACTGCCCAACGACAGGCAATTCTCACAAGCTTACTGCCCAAATTGATTTCCATTTGGGCAGAAAGCTCGTGAGAATTGGAAAAGCCCTGGCAAACTCGCTTCTTTCAGGTGCATGTCTGCAGGGCCTCTGCCTGGGCCTAGCTCAGGGACCAGAGTGGTGGTGGCCTGATTCCTTTGCAAATGCCCTCAAGGAGACCCGCATGTGTGAGGACAAGGCCTCTTGCTTCTCACCCTCTAGGAGCGGTTCGGCCATGCTATTCCCCTAGGCTCTGCAACAACCCTCGATTGTGTTTTCAGTGTTCCTTCCCCAGGTGCCTGTCCCTCTAGCCCTCCAACTGGGGAAGCATGAGTCACACCCCATGAGTCCACCTGCCCCCCGGGAGGAAACTGTGCCTTTCGGAGCTGTGGCAAACCCTCTGGGCAAGAGAATCCTTCATGCCCCACCAAGGCCATCCCCAATCTTTGGCACCAACCAGGGCGGAAATGTCAAAGGCTGATGTCCAGCCACAACCCCTCCCTCAAATCTGCTCCAGGAAAGTTCCCCTGTGTAGTGGCCCTCGGGTGGGCAGCGTCATCTTGGCCCATTTTGCAGGCGAACACGACAGGCGCCAAGCAAGAAATTGCTCTAGCCCACGGGGGACAGTGTGGTCAGAATCACCACCCAACGCCAGCCAATTTGCACGAGTGTTCTTCCCAAATCGATATCGCTTGTGTGAATTGGCTGGAGTAACCCTGGTGAACTCGCTTCCTGTGGCACATGTCTGCAGGGCTTCTGCCTAGGCCTGGCCCAGGGACCCAAGTGGTTGTGGCCCAAATCCTGCCAGAATGCCCTTGATGAGTCACACATGCTTGAGGATAAGGCCTCTTGCTTCTCATCCTCTAGGGTTCCCACCCCAGGGCTGGCAGTTTGGCCATGCTATGCCCCTAGGCGCTGCATCTAACCGTCTGTTGTGTTTTCAGTGTTCCTTCCCCCAGAGTCCTGTCCCTTGAGCCCTCCAACTGGGGAACCCTGGGTGACACCCAATGAGTCCTCCTGCCACCCAAGTGGAAACTGTGCCTTTCAGAGCTGTGCAAACCCTCAGAGTGGGAGACACCTACATGCCTCCCCCCCCCTCCCGAGGCCATCCCCCAACATCAGTGCCACACTGGGCTGAAAACTCAGAAGCTGACACTCAGCCACAACCCCTCCCTCAACTCTCCCCTAGAAAGCTTCCCTGCATTGGGGCCCTTGGGGGAACCACGTGATCACTGCCCATTTCCCAAGGGGCCGAGACACTCACCAAATGGAAAAGGACTCTAGACGGGGTTTCTGAAGTCGGGGGGGAGGGGTGGTGGATGAATGGGGTGGCTGAGTGATGGGCATTGGAGAGGGTATGTGCTGTGGTGAGCACTGTGTGTTGTGTAAAACGAAAGGATCTCAAACCTGTACCCTTGAAACAAATAACATATTATACGATCATAATAAAAAAGAAGTGAAAGAAAAACATTTAGTATATAAATGTATATTAAGTAAAGATAAATAAAAGAAATAATCTCACTGATGAGAAAGCAAGCAAGCAAGCAAACAAGCAACTAAGCGACCTGGAGTCACCACACTCCAATTTCAAGCTAGATTACAAACTTGTTGTCATCAAAACAGACACACAGGGCAATGGAATAGAACAGAAAGTTCATAAACATAATCACAGTACTTTCTGCAAAGTTTATTCATTCATATATTTAAGGTTTATTTAAATTTAGCTCTGAAAGAATTATTAACTCTGAATGGGAATTAATAATATTGATGTCCTGTTCCAACAGTTGCTTCCAATAAAAGCATTTCTTTAAACATGCTGTTTTATATAAATATATATTACAAAATAAAGATGATTCAGAATCCACACTTTGAGGAAAAATTAAATTCACTTTAGTAAACCTACCACAGAAAAGGAAATATAGATAACCATCATCACAACTGAGAACATCACAAAAGAAGACGGTGAGCCACAAACTGGTGTCTGATGGAAGAATACAATACTTCTTAAGTAGTTCTGCCCAAATGTTCAACCTGTTGAAAGCTATAGATCAGCTACTCATTTACAAAAACACAGATGTCAGAGAAATGGCCTAACAAAGAGTATGAAGACCACACTGCATGTATTATGACAGGAAAAATATTTTCCCAAAAAATTAACTGTAAGGCCAGAAAGAAGTCAAGAAGGTCAAGAAGGGAAGTAGGGAAGGAAAGCAAAGCAAAGCAAGGAAAGGAAAGGAAAAGAAAAAGAAAAGGAATGAAGGAACTTCAGAAGCTAATCCACACATGTATGGTCTTAACTTATGAAACAGCAGCAGAAAATATACAAGGGGAAAAGGACTGTCTCTTCAGTGAACAGTACTAGGAGAACTGGACACTAATTACAGAAGAATGTGACTGGATCACTTTCTTACACCACACATACAAATTATGAATGGATGAATGACTTGAATATAAGAACTGAATCCATAAACTTCCAAGAAGAAAACACAGGTACTAAGTTTCTCGATATTGGTTTGGTGAAGAGTCTTTTACATCAGACACCAAAAGCAAAGGCAACAAAAGCAAAAGTAAACAAGTGGATGGACATCAAACTGAAATTTCTCCGTGACAAAAGAAACCATCAAAGCCTTAAAAGGCAACCTCCATGGTGAGAAAAGATATCTGCACATCGTATGTGTGAAGAGGCTAATATCCAAAATACACAAAACACTCCTTCAAATCCAAACAAAAACTGAATAAAAACTGAGGATAAAATGTGAATAGATATTTCCAAAGATGGTATACAGGTGGCCAACAGACACAGAAAAGTTGTTCAATGTCACTAAATGTTTTCAGGGAAACAGAAGTCAAAACTGCCATCAACTATCACCTCACATGGTTGGAACAGCCATCATACAAGAGAGAGACACCCGGTACATTAAGGGTGTGTAGACAAGGGGACCTTGTGCACTGTTGGTGGGAATGGAAATGGGTGCAGCCACTGTGACAAACACTATGGAGTTTCTGGAAAAAAACGATACAACTACCGCATGACAAAGTAACCACTCTACTGAGTATTTATTTGGAGAACACAAAAACACTCCCTCCAAAAGAGAGCTGCACTCCCATGTTCACAGCAGCATTATTCACAATAACCAGACATGGAAACATCGACCTTGGGAGCCTTATTCTAAGTAACTCAGACACAGAAAGACAAACACCAGAAGCTCTCATGGACATTCCACATGGAAAAATATACTGAATGGATAGATAATGAGAACAGATTGGTGGTTGCCAGCTTCAGGGTTGGTAGGGGGAAATGGGTGAAGGTAGTCAAAGGTGCCATGTTTGAGTGATAAAATCCACAAGTCATGGAATGTTCTGTGCAGCTTGGAGATGAAAGCTAAACCTGCAGGATGGGGTACAGGCTCCCCTGCTACTTGAAAGTATAGTGTTCCTAGGAAACCTTTCACAGAAGAAATAGTGTAAATAGAAAAAAGAATGACCATTCATTTCTACAGAAAATGAGTGAGTATGCCCAGACACCAAAAGTTCCTTCTCTTTGGCTCTTCTTAGGCCTCAGGACAAAGCATCCTAATGGATGCCCAAAATAAATGGAGAAAAAGCACAGCAGATGCTCACAGACACAATTCAAAGTGCTGGTGGCTGGATGCAGAGAGCAGTGCCCAGGAAGGAGCTGGTTGGGGTGCACGCTGCCTCTATAGTGGTTCCCCACAAAACAGAAGCTGAATGCAATTCCACTTCTTGACTTTTTTCATAAGAGGGAAATCCTCTTCAGGTTTCTTCCTCCTACTGGAGCTGGTAATAACTTATATCTTTCCAAAAATCCAAGTATTTTATCACGAACTTTGAGAAAAGTGGAGGAGACCTGTACTTGAAAGTTGCTGAGGGGGTAGATGTTCAGAGTTCTCCTGGACACAAACATGAGCAGGTCCACTGTGAAAGGCAGCAAGTGCAACACAGATTACCTCCTACCCCCAGAAACCTCCTTCATCTTGCTCGGGAAAACCCACAGGAGCTGGGAGTTACCACAATTCCTCCTTTCTTGGATTCCCAACATCGAACCTATCAGCAACCTCCATGAACTCCATCCTCAATAGGTACCCAGAATAGCACTAACCCCTCCTTACAAGTCCACCCGTCTGATCCATACTGGAGCCCATCTTTTGCCTGAGTTCCTGGAAAAGCTTCATCATTGACCTCCCTTGCCCATCCTCAATGCTGTGTCATCTCTTCTCAACACTGTTGCCAGGATGGCCCAGTGAAACAGGGTCCCATGGGGTCATGGCCCTGCAATGGCTTTCTGCCACTCTACTGTCACTTCCCTGAGGTCATGTCCTAAGCTATCTCCTGTGGCCACGAGGACTTGTTGCTGTTCCTGGACATACCTGGTGTGCTCCTGCCCCCAAAGGCTTTGCATATGCTTTCCCTTCCTTTTAGAAGGCTTTTGATATGAGATCACACACCTTCTTTTGAGCTTGACTCAAGCATCACCTCTTAGTGAAGTCCCACCTGGACCCTATATGAATAGCAAGCACCACCATCACCTCCCCTTCAGCACTCCAGCCCTGTCTCCTGATTTCTATTTCCAGAGCAGTTATCACAGTCACCAGGCCATCTCTGCAAGGGGGAAACAGAGGCCTACTCAGATTGTTTCAACACAGACTCCCTCCGATTTCCTAGTCCAGAGCCCTGATGGAAAAGATGACCAGAGCTCTTGCACACCCAGGATGCCCAGGACAATGGGTCCCCTTACAGCACCCTGAAGACCATCATGAAAATGAGCCATAAGAGGAATCCATTTGCACATGAAACCTGAAATGAGACACCTTCCTTGATTCCAGGTGAGCACACACTTCCTCCCATTGCCTGATGTGTTCCTCTGGGAAAGCTGAGCAGAGAAGCATCCCAGGGTCCAAATATCACTCTGACCAAGGTCCTGGAAAACAGACATCTCTCCTCCCTGCACCAGCCACCTGTTATTGACATCTGGCATCCTCCTGTGCTGGAGCAGAATGGTGCCCCTGTCCCTCTTTCCTGGGACGTCATTACAAACCAGGCATTGCTGCACAGTTTTCAGGAAGGAACATGCAGCAGCAGGAGCAGCAGCAGCAATAGGCCTCCTTGGTTTGGTCTCAGTCTGGCACATGAGGCCCCATGTGGAATGAGAGCTTCAGGAAGACTGGTGTCATGTGGCCTTGGAACCTAACCTTGGAGATTTCAGTTCCAAATGAAAACTGGTCTCTCTCACACAGCACAGGAAAGTAGAGGATTTCTCAGGGGTGTGGCTCTGGAAGAAGTGTTTCTGCTGGCTGAATTCAGAGACACCAGGCAGAGGACACCTGTGGTGACTTGTCTGAGGAAGCAAAGGGCACACTCGGCAAGAATCCAGAATGCTGCCTGTGGGCTGCTTCCCACCAAGCCCCATGCTGAGATGAGGGTTTGAGAACACAACAGGAAACAAGTTTCCTATCACATCTGCAGCAGGAGGGCTGGCTGGGGAGCAGAGCCCTGTCCCTGGAGCAAGCTGACTTGTGCATCAAGAGCAATGGCCCATTGCCACAGCCTCACAGTCTCCCAGCTATGATCTGACTTCACTGCCAGGCTCACACCTGCTGACACAGTGACTCCTAAGACCCAGAGACTGCTTTCCACCCCAACTCAATGCTACTCACAAAGAAGCCTACTCCAGTCTCAGAAACATGTTCTTCATTAGCTCTGGAATTCCCTGGGTTTGTCTACATTGGCCCACCCAGGTGTCCATTCCAGATCATTCCTCCAGTGCCCTAGGGTTTCAAGCCACCTTCAAGCTGCCCTTCAAAAGGCAGGAACTGATCCAATGAGGCAGACAAGCCAGGTGACTCTGTGTGTGTGGGAAACAGTCCACATCCTCCCAGAACACCAACGCTTCCAAGTTCAGGCTTCAAACCCTCACTCACTGGGCATGGAAGACCACATCAGCATGAACACTGCTCTTTCAAATCTCTTGTCTCCCATTCCTTCAAATCAGAAACAAAGCTCCAGTCACCACTCTACTTTCCCTTCAGAGAAGTAAGGAAAAGGATAGAATAAAGTACTCCATGTGCACAGCGCACTTGTATCTAAGTATAATTCCTTGTTCTTTCTCATCCGGGCAGCCTGACACTGCCCATTCTATGAGAGGGGCCACAAGTTCAGCCCTCATAGATATATCTGATCTTGTGTTTTTCCTTTTGGTATTTGGATCTCGAAGTCAATGTCTATATTGCTTTCTTAAAATAACAAGAATAATAATGACATGGTCACATAAAGTTCTGGATCTCCTTAACCAGACAACATGGCTCTGGTTCAGATAAGGATGAAGGTGCAACCTCTTCCCAGGAAGCAAAGCCCACACCCTCAGGAATCCTGACAGGCCTCATGGGTGATGGGTTCCTTTGCTCCATGGAGTTGTCTGAGCGCAAATGATGCAGGTGCCCTCTAGGATTCATTCTGTTTTTTTCATAAATTTCCCAGTTAAAGTCACAAGGGACTCACAGGGTTAGGTTTCAGAGCCCAGGATGTGCCACCAAATAAGCAGACACACACACACCGCCTCCCTGCCCCCCACCAGGGAAGGCTAACAGGGGCTTGAGTTCCATTGGGAGCACAATGAGCCACTCCCCAGGCTCCTAACAATGTACACTCCTCCTCCATTTCTCCCCCTCATAAAGGGCACTGCACCCCATTACAACTCTGAGGCTGTGATTTACTTTACAAAAATAATTCTTTTTAAAAAGATTTTATTTATTTATTTGACAGAGAAAGACACATCAAGGGAGGGAACACAAGCAGGGGAAGTGAGAGAGGGAGAAGATTTCCTGCTGAGCAGGGAGCCCAATGCATGGCTTGATCCCAGGACCCTGGGACCATGACCTCAGATGAAGCCAGATGCTGAATGACTGAGCCACCCAGGTGCCCCTCAAACATAACTTCTAGTATCAGAAAGTGGTTCGCAGGAGAGAAAAACATAAACCCCCACAAAGGATTCTTTGACTATTTCAGAAGACTGTTTTCCCATTGTTTGATGAAATCAGGAAAGAAAAACACACAGACTCTCCCTTCCACTAACAGGTCTGATTCACTTCAGTGATTGAAAGAAGAACAAGAAATAAAATAGGAACAGATGTTCCGAAGTCTCATCATACCAACCATCGAACTTTTGAAACTTCACACGCACTCAATGAACGATGCCCAAACCAATGTCTCAGACTGGCAACGTGGAGAAGTCTCAACTGGAATGATGGCCAGACTAGGAGATTGTGTGTGTTGGCTGAAGCTGGTGGCATAGAAGAAGACGCTCTGCCTACTCTCCACCTGGGCCTCACCTGTCCTCAGCCAGGAACCTGCTCACAGCCCTGACATGTCACAACTGTCACATGTGTGACACACAGCCACCCCTGGAGCCAGCCCTGGCCACACCCTCTTGCAGAATGCACTCCAGTCTCCTCCAGTACCCCTGAACTCTAGCCAGACCTGGAACTCCTGTGTCTGCCACAAAGCTCTGGGATCCCCCCTCCTTCTTCCAAAATTACACCAGCCCAAGCCTTTCATGAGAAAAGGAAAATACTCCTCTCTGAATGCTTAACACCTCCTTTCCTCTTCTGCCATATTTCTCGCCACTTACCTTTGTACCTGGGCAAACTGGAAGGAATATATCAATGGAACATGGACATGCTCTGGGATCTGAATCTTTCATTGCAGCTTTCTGAGGACTCCTTATGCAATCAGAAACTATTGTTTCCTACCACAGTGTGTTTCACTGTCCTACAGAATAGGACAGTGAAAATCACTCCATTTTTACCTCACTCTTCATGAACTAGAACATGATCTTCTTTTCTTCATTGACTTCAATTCCAATTTGTTTCCATGCAGTGTTAATTCCTTTCTTCAAGGGTAGGATTTCATGATTCCTCACTTGCATAGAACATCCAGAGATCATCACAACAAGTGCCCTCCCTAATAGCCATCACACATTTAACCCTTTCCCCCACACCCCTGCCCTCTAGCAACCCTTGGTTTGTGCTCTAAGGCTGAGTCATTTCCTCATTTGCCCATCTTTCTCCCCGCACTATGTTCATCTGTTTTCTTTCTGAAATTCCATAGAAGTCAAATTATAGGCTATTGGTCTTTTCTTACTGATTTTGCTTAGCTGAAGCCACTCTAGATCCACCCATTTCCTTGAAGATGGTAAGATTTCATTCTCTTTGAAGCTGTGTCCTATTCCATTGTGTTGATAGATCAATATATAGATAGATAGATTTATATCTAACTATATCTATATCTATCTATCTATATCTATCTGTGTGTGTGTGTGTGTGTGTGTGTGTCCCACATCTTCTTTCTTGATTCTTCAGTGAACAGACATTGGGACTCCCTCTATAGTTTCACTATTGTTGATAATGCTTCTATAAACATCACGGTGCTTACCCCATTGAATGTGCATTTTTGTGCATTTGGGGGAAATACCTAGTTGGCAATGGCTGGATCCTAGGGTTCTTCAGTTTTTAGCTTTTGGAGGAACCACAATACTCTTTTTCAGAGTGGCTGCAACAACCACAATACTCTTTTTCAGAGTGGCTGCAACAACCCGCATGCCCACCGACAGTCCAGGAGGGTTCCACTTTAAGCAGAACATTCCCTGCCAGCCATTTTCTAAGGAGGAAATGGAAAACCTGTGGGATAACGTGACTCAACTAGCATCAGGCAAGCAGCTACAGAAATTCACCCCAGGGCTCCTGACACCAAGCCCCGTGAGGCCACCAGAATGCCTCTATCCAGGAGAATTCCCAAAGACTCTCTTTCTGATTTCACCACCCATGAAACTGCAGAGAAAATACACATGTCCAACTATCTAGATGGTCCACTGAGTGAAACTAGAAAGTCTAGCTTCCCTTTTCAATCATCAAAGGCTCCTTGGAATCCTTTTGAAATTTCCCTCTGCCCTCATTGAAACTCTGGATGAAAAGACAAATCCATTAGGATACATCATCTTGGAAAAAGGAGAAGCCATCATCCAAGTCTCTATCTGACCATATACAGCCACCTCACTCTATAGGCCGGCCATTCCACCACAGCCTAGGTCCAACAGAATAAACACTGTTAGATGAAGGAACACATTCTATGTTCAAAACACACACTGAGTCCATCTCATCTTCCCTTTTTAATCCAAGGGACTTCCTAGGTAAGAGATGTTCCAAATACCTTCATAAGCCAGAAATGAACAGAGAAAATGGGATCCCCTGCCATGAGCTCCCTGCAAGGAAACTCAGGAACTCTGGCTCCCACTCTACATTGCTGACAACTGCTTCAGTGTGACTTTGTGGCTCCACTGGAAACAAGAGAAAATCCCAGGATGTTTGGGGTGAAAGAGAAGTTTTACTGCTCATCCTGGCATGGATGTGATATTCTGCCCAAAGGGCCTGCTGTTTGAATGCTGACATCCTGGGACAAGCTTCATGACTGAGTCAGACGCTGATTTCAAAACTTCAGAACTCGTGGAACCAGAGTGAAGAAGGGTTGTCAGGTGCGGATAAGTAAGCGCCTCCCAGCTAAAGCCTGCACACCTGCTCTGATTCCTGGGTGAAGGAGAGACACATGCTTGTTTCTTAAGTGGTCATTAACTTCCTTCTAAAGCCGGCCAATGCCCTTGTACTTTTTGGAGAAGCAAATATACTCTTCCAAACAAACACTCAACTCCTCATTTCCAAAGGCACCATGTGTCAGGTTTGGTTCCCCCTGGCTCCAGAACCCCCACCGGGAGACCCTCCTGAACCATCCTGACAGCCCATTACCACCAAACCTGGGGACACAGGACACAATGCTGAGTGGGGGCCCAGCTCCAGGGGTTGTTACCTCCACTCTTGAGCCTGGGGAAACAGAGACTATACAGCTTACCACCCTCTCCTGTAGAAAGAAGCTGCAGTGCATCACCTTTCAGGGTCTGTCACCCAGCACCTCACCACTGCCCTCGGTGCTGACAGGCTGCACTGACTCCTCTTCCAGCATTTTTCATATGGTAGCTTGCCACTGCCTCCAGTGGTGGCAAGCATCACTGCCATGTCTTCCAGTGACTAGCACCATGGCTCACCATTCCTTCCAGCGGTGTGAACTTGCACTGCTAGGCCTTCCAGCATCTGGCAATGCAGCTCACAACGGCTCCACTAGTCTCAAGCCAAACTGGCACATCTTCCACCATCCCTCGGACTGCAACTCAGCACTGCCTCCAGTGGAGGGAATCCACACTGCCTCGACTTCCCACGCCTTGCACTGTGCCTGTCCACTGAATCCATTGTCATGGAGCTCCAGCAGCACATCTTCCAGTGTCTCTCCCACTGCAGCTCATCAATGCCTCCCTTGGTGGCAAGCTGAAGTGCCCTGTCCTTCAGCATTTGTTGCACTGGAGCTCAGCCCTGCTTCCAGTGGTAGAAAGCTAAATAATGAGAGTTGCTTGATGGCATGGCAGTGAAGAATTCTGTCATGGGAAGCAGAGCTGAGCTGCATTGTGAGAGCTGCTGGGAGACGTGCCAGTCAGCTTGCAACCACTGCGGGCAGTAGTGAGCTGCATTGTGAGACCCTGGAAGAAATGGGAAAGTCATTTCCCACCACTGGAGGCAGTGGTCAGCTACAGTGTGAGTGATGACAGAAGGTTTTGCAGTGCTCATTAATGCCATTAGAGGTGGTGATGATCTGCAGTGTGAGATGATTAATGGCGTGGCTTTGCAGAATGTCGCCACTAGAGACAGTGTGGAGGTGGAGCATGAGACACTGGTAGAAGTGCATTGATGGTCCCGCCACTGGAAGGGGTGGTCGGTTGCAGTGCGAGGGTTGCCTGGTGATTTTTCAGTGCTGCTTACATCCATGAATGGCAGTGCAAGGCCATGGATGGCATGACTATGCACCTTGTCTCCACTGGAGGCAATGCTGAGCTGCAGTTCGAGGCACTAAGAGGAGTGCCAGTGAAGTATCTCACCACTGGAGGCCAAAAGAAGTTGCAGTGCTCCTTACTGCCATTAGAGGCAGTGGTGAGAGAGAGTGGGAGACCATAGGTAGCATGGCTATGCAGTTTGTTGCCACTGGTGGCTGTGTAGAGCTGCAGTGCAAGACCCTGCAAGAGTGGCCACTCAGGTTCCTACCACTTGAGGCAGTGGTGAGCTGCAGTGCAAGTTCCTGGAAGAAGTCGCCATGTCAGTTCCCGCCACTGGAGGCAGCAGTGAACTGCAATTCGAGATGCTGCAAGGAGTGGCAATCTAGTTACCTAGCACTGGAAGCAGTGGTGAGCTGCATAGTGAGACGCAGGAAGATTAAGTTGTGCCGATTCTTGCTACTCGAGGCAGAGGTCAGCTGCTGTGTGAAGGATTCCAGGATGCTTTGCAGTGCTGCTTATGGCCACCAACTGCATTGTTGAGATGCAGTGCGAGTCCCTGGCTGGCATTGCTGTACAAATTGTCTCCACTGGAGGCAGTGGTTAAGCTGCAGTGTGGGATGCTGCAAGGAGTAGCAGGGCAGTTTCCTACAATTAGAGGCAGTGGTGAGCTCCAGTGGGAGACAGTGGAAGAAGTG
>PISX010026505.1:0-24381 GCA_004024625.1 Mellivora capensis | reverse complement strand
CCTAATTTTATTTAGTGGTGTTTCAGTGTGTTCTTGTACATTACTAAACTTCTTTAAAAGGATTATTTTGAACTCTTTGTCTAAAGTTCATAGATTCCCATTTCTTTAGGATCAGTTATTGGAGTTTTGTTTGCTTCCTTTGTTGTGTCATGTTTGCTTGCTTTTTCATGGTCTTTGATTCTTTATGTTGGCCCCTGAAGACTTGAGAAAATGCTCTCCTTGTCCAGACCTTATAGTCTTACTTTGGCAGAGACAGCTCTTTACCATTCACCTCACTCTGGGTTCCTGGACATATTTGCTCGTAACATCATTGGGGAGGTAGGGCTTTATATCAATGTCTGTTTAGGTCACATCCCAATCATGGGGACGTAGATGCTTAGAGATGAGTGACTGATAAATATATTTTATTGTCTACCTGAGCAATTGTTACTAGTATAATTTGAACACAATGAATAGGGAGCAAGTTGTGGGTAAACAACAAGCCATCTTTGCTATGGGAGAGTTAGAAATATATCTTCTGTAACTGTAGACTGGACAATTTGGATAAGGGTGTATAAAACTATATTAGAGTATCTACTTATGTAGCATGTTAAAATATATTATGCCCTATTCGAAGACAGTTTCTTGTACCTGAAGAGACCTATGTATTTACCTAAATGTATTTAGCTAGAAAAAGGGTACCCAAGGAAAATTTCAGTATCTCCAGCAGTTTCTAATAACTTACACAGACCAGTAGAGTTAAGCATGTAGTCTTCATAATAGGTGTATCTTTATAGGAAAATAATATTATAAAGTGAGTCTCATCCAGATTGTATAATTGCATACTTAACACAGTCATCTATATAATAATGACACATGATTTCCCACATTTGTGGGAAATGAGATACTGCTGGCTAACAAGTATTTCTCTATTTTGTCTGGCTGTTTTATTTTTCTGCAAAAAATAATCCATTAACATATTTGTTAACCCATAAAACTCTTATGAAGTAAATTAACATAGGTTTTAAGATTCTATAACACTAATTTCCCCATCTGATATCTAAACCAATTGGAAAATAAGACCAACAGAGTAAGATAGATAAGAGAACAAATATGACTGTTTCTCTAGTTGATATACTCAATACTGGTATATATCTGCAACCAAGTAACATGCTTTATTTTGAAGAATTAAACAGCCTTACCTACCCAATCAAAGCAATGCTGGAAGTATAAAGACCATCCTCTATAAAGTGATCACCCTCTATAAACCTTCCCTGTATGGTTATAGTACAAGGAAGCAAAACATAACATTGAGCACATGCTGGCATCTCATTCTTAGAGAAAAAAACTGACAAGTCAGAGAAGTTATCCATTTGCCATAAGGCAGAGTGAGAAAGAGACAGACAGAGAAACTCTAGGAGAATTAAGTTCAAACAGCTCTCTCCCTGTGAAAGGTAACTAATTCATTTGGAGCAGACAACAGCAGTGTTTCTATACTCTAAATATGAATCAGTCTCCTAGAGATAAATGATAACTTGTGAGCATACATTAAAAAATTTTTTATTGTATTCTTAAAAATATAAATAGATGCTTTTTTACGTCAATGTCTTTGTATATTTCCATAAGTTTAAATTGTACATCTGAATGAAAATAGGAATCAACTTAAGACATATAAGAGACTGTTATATTAAGGGCAATTTCAAAGTTTAATAAGTACAACAAGGAATTTATGATACATTTAATGAGAACACATTCAGATTTTAAGGATTTATTACTGGGAGTTTACAATTGAAAGGCAGATGTGCTCATGTAAAAACCAAATGCTCTGATATGTCAAGGAAACAAAACACAAAGCAAAACTGAACAATTGAAAGTTGGTTAATTGATACTGAGAGAACATTTTTATACCTTTGCCTCTTTCAAAAGATTCAAGAAAATCTATCATGAGGAAATAAAATAGAAACTATTTGTGAAAGTGATATTTAGAATTTGTATATTTTCATTTTAACATACTCTTTTTTTTCTTATAAAAAAGTAATAAAAAAGCAAATGGTTGCTAGTTCATTTAATTATGTAGTAATTCAGTAAAATGGTGTGAATATATCTCATATAAGAAATGAATTTCTTTCTTGCTTTAAAGACTTTGGAATTCTATTCTGAAGATGTTATAATTTTATAATATGTCATGTGAATCACCACTGTATTTAGAACTTCTGTCATGTAAAATCCATTGCAGTGAATGTGACTTACACCATTCTTCAATGGCCAAGTAATTGATGCTTTATGTAAAAGTATAAATGCAGATCAAGTAATTCACTGTGGATTTCATGGAAATATTAATAAAATTGTGACTTATATACACAAAAATGAGCTAGATTTAATTCATAAAGTGAAATTCAGAAGAGATATATTCAATGATCAAAATGAGAATAAAAATAAAAAGATGATAAAGTAGTAGCCTGTTTATGCTCCATTACCTTCTGAAACCTGATAAAAAAGTATGGATGAAGGAAGGATATTGTGAATGGTTCATCTCTATGTCCTCTAATTTCTCTTTTAATGCAAGCAACACATCATGGTGGGTCAATCATAATGGAAGGAGAGAATGTGAATGGATCCAATTTCATAGTGGAAGACTGAATTGACTAAGCAGAGATCAACACTAAACATCAAACAAAATACCCAAGGGCTAAAAGCTTCACTGAGAATGAGCATCTTCTGTCTGGGTGACCACTTGCTTTGAGGAGGGAATGCCAAAAGCTGATTTATCATTGTGGGTTTTGTTTTCCCCTTAAAGTTGTGATCTCAGATCAATATCCATCTGCTTGCCTTAACTATTGCTGAGAAAAGAGCTGAACTAGATAAAATTTTTCTGTTCAAAAATGAATTGAGAAGAAAGAAGTTTCAACACTAAGCATATGCACAGAAAAGAAAGAAAAGAATAAAACAAATAGAGGAATAAAAATTACATTTGAACCACAAAAGCAATAGAATAAATTCTACTGGAAACAGAGACAGGAATAACGACCAACACTATTCAAAGTGACTATTCAAAATAAAATTGTTAAAATCAAATAAAAAGTATGATTAATAAGATGATACACATGGCAAAACAAAGGAAACCAAAGGAAAGTGTGATTAGATTTTTATAAGAATAGGTAAATATAAGAGAAAAAATGTATTACGGAAATAAGAGAAGAATTTCTATATCAAAAATACAAAATATGTTCCAGGAAAAGTTGGTATAAAATGATGAATACTGATGTATATGTTAATAATAATAACAATAAACTTGAAGGATCAAGAATGAATCCTATGATATTCAGATGGAAAAATCAAGTTACATGGATGCATGAAGCATGAAAAACTGGCTACATTATTCTCTTCAGCAAATTCAATGTCAGCCAACAGTTGAACAATATATAGAGTTCCAGGAAGAAATATAACCTAAGAATTTTTAAAAGAATTTATTTTTTATTTGTGGGGGGGAGCACAGAGGGAGAACAAAAGGGAGCAGCAGACTCCCTGCTGAGCTGAAAGTCTGATGTGGGGCTCAATCCCAGGACCCTGAGATCATGACCTGAGCCAAAGGCAGATGCTTAACACACTGAGCCACACACATGCCCCTATAACCTAAAATTTTTTATCATTTTTATTTAAAATATGAACAGAAAGTCTTCCTGAACATGTATACATTCAACATATGGAGTCATCTATCAACCTTCCTGAAAAAGAAAAATTACTTGATAGAAATATATTATAAATATGGAACTTTGGGGATTATAGACATAACAATTTAAACTTAGATAATGGGAGAAAAAAAAACCTTGAGAAATAAAAGACAAAAATTTGGAGAAGCTATAATGTTCCTCGTGTTCTTAAGTGTCATTTGAGAGGATTGCACATTTTTCAAAATCAAGAAATTTGCTCATATATCTGTATCTATATGTATATAGTGTCTATATAAGTTTATACATATATAAGTTATACAGTACATAGTAAAATAATTGCTCAAAGAGTTCCATTTAAAGATAGTGGCATAGGAAGAGCCTAACTTACCTCCTCCTATGAACCCACCATATCTACAGCTACAGATGTAACAAATTTCTCTGAAAAAGTAAATAGAAGAAAAAGAAACCTTTCTGAGAAACTCTTACACATCAGGCAAAAACAAAACAAAACATCACACTGAAGTGGGTAGGAGAGGCTAAGACATAATCTTGCCTTAAACCTTACCCCTAGAGTTGTGACCCACAACCTGAAAACCCAGGTTGTCCCTGAGGAGTGAGGGTTTGAACCCCACATTGGTCCAGCTTTTAAGATCTGTACCAGAGAGGTAGGTCCCCCAAACATCTAGTACTGAAAATCAACTTGGTTCATGTCCATGAAACCCACAGGGCCTTCATGAACTGAGAAATGGCTCTTAAAGGCCTTGCACCCATGGACTCACCCATACCAGGTGGCAGAAACAGGCAATTGAAAAGTACACAGACTTTTTATAGAAGAGGTTTAGTTGCTTATCTTAAAGCATTGGCCTAAGGGGCAGACATCTAATTTAACACATGTCTACGAGCTGCATAGGGTACTTTGCAGGGATGGAAGCTGGCAGATGCCATCTTTGTGTTCTCCTTTTGCTTGCCTCCAGCTCACTAATATCTCCCCGAAGTGAGATAAGGCACCTTGTTTGGTGCCTTAATTTTTATGGCTGCCATCCTTAGTTTAGGATACCTCTAAATTTCCTGGCTCATGCCCATGGGCCCCATAGAACTGTAACCAACAAGGAAAGAGTTTTCAACTAGCTACTACCCCAAAGGCACAGCAAAAGACAAAAGAGCCTGAAGTCCAGTCTTTCTGTGAAAGAGGGCTATTAGCTTATCTTCATAGAGGGCCAGAGGGGCAAGCTTCTAATTAAATATACATGTTAGGGCCAACTGTAATACTCTCTACAGATCTTAGAGGAGGCCCACCATATTTTCACTCTCCCTCTACCATGCTCTAAAGAGCAAGTTTGCCCCAGAAAGAAGTTTATATATATGTCCAATGACCTGGTTTTTGTGACTGCCACCCAGGGGACACCTCTCAGTTGTCTATCTCTGGTGGTCAGCAGGGCTTCCATTCCTGGGTCCCATGGGACTGTCACAAATGAGATAAACTGAAAGGGACCCAAATCCAGATGCATAATAATTAAAATGTCAAAAGTTAAAGAAAAGGAAGAATCTTAAAAGCATCAAAAGAAAAAAAAAAAAGTGTTACATACAAGGGAATCCCCACAAGACTGTAAGTAGATGTGCTTTTGTGTGGTTTTGTGTTTGTATTTAATGTAGGATTTTTTCAGGCTAGAAGGGAACGGCAGGATATAATCAAAGCTCTGAAAGAAAACTTAATACTAAGAATACTTTATATGGCAAGGTTTCTATTCACAGTTGAAGGAGAAATGGAGTTTTCCAGACAAATAAAAGCTAAAGGAGTTCATCACCATTAAGCCAGTCTTACAAGAAATGTTAAGGGATATCTTTAAGCTGAAAAGAAAAGGTAGTAATTAGTAATAGGAAAATATAATGAAGTATAAATATCAGTAGAAAATATAAATATATGGTAAAATTTAGAATAGTCTAATGTAAAGGTAGTGGATTAATCACTCGCAAAGAAAGAAAGCTAAAATACAAAAGTGAAAATACATAACTACATTAGTTAAGGAATATACAAGATAAAAAGATGTAAAATGTAACATCAAAAACATGGAACATAGGAGAATAAAGATGTAGAACTTCAGTCTGAATTCATTCTAAAGTTGTTACTAACATAAACTATTAAAAATATGTTATCTGGGGTGCCTGGGTGGCTCAGTGGGTTAAAGTCTCTGCCAGGGTCCTGGGATTGAGCCCCACATTGGGCTCTCTGCTCAGCAGGGAGTCTGCTTCCCCCTCTCTCTCTGCCTGCCTCTCTGCCTACTTGCGATCTCTGTCAAATGGATAAATAAAATCTTAAAAAAATATATGTTATCTGTAAGCCACACAGTAATTAGAAAGCCAAAACCTGCAGTAGATTCACAAAGAATAAACTAAACATGTTACTGAAGGAAGTCATCAAATCATAAGGGCAGAGACCAAGAAAAGAAATGAAGAGAAGAACCACACAATGTATAGAAATAAATTAACAAAAGGGCAATATGCACGTACTTATTATTGATGACTGCAAGTGTAAATGAATTAAACTCACCAATCAAAAGAAAGAGTGGGGAAATAGATTCAAAAAGTAGGAACCATCTGTATCTTCCATACCAGAGATGCACTTCAGATTTAAGGATGCACAAGATTAAAGATGAGGAATGGAAAAAGATATTCCATATAAGTGGAAATGAAAAGGAAGCTGGGGTAGCTAAGCTTATATCAGACAAAGTAGGCTTTAAGACAAACACTGTAAGAAGAGACAAAAAAAGGCATTATGTAACAACAAAGGGGTCAATCCAACAAATGGATGTATCATTTGTAAATATTTATGCACCCAACATAGGAACACCTAAATATATGCCTAAAAAATTAACATACCTAAAGGGAGAACTAACAATACTAATAGGGACATTTTTTTTTTTCATCTTGAACTACTCCCAAATTTTATTTTATTTTTTGTTTATGGAAAATATAACATAAAACAATATTGAAAACTATTTTGAAATAAAAGTCATTTGTAACAAATTATAGCACATTTGTTTTGCATATCACCATCTGCTCCTTTACCATGGATATACGTATTTCACAGCTTCAAACATAAACAGTGTGTCTGTCATTTGGCGTGTTGATTTTTATTCCATGGTTTTTTTTAGTATTTTCCTTTTCTTTTTTTCCCCATATATTTGCTTTCTGTCAGGGAATATTCTAGTTGTTAGAGATAAGTGGTGAACAAAGCATTCATGGTAAATACAAATTAAACACATTTTTATGCACAGAGTAGGTATGTATGCTTATATTAGTAGAGGGTTTAATATGGCACTTTTACCATGGGTAGTTCATCCAGACAGATAATCAAAATGAAACACTGGCCTTAAATGACACATTAGACCAGATGGACTTAAAGTATACACAGAACATTTCATCAAAAAGCTCTGAATATACATTCTTGTCAAGCATACATGGTTCATTCTCTAAGATAGATCATGTTTAAGAAAATTGAAATCATATAAAGCATTATTTTCAACCACACCAATATGAAACTAGAATCAATTACAAAATGTGAACTGGAAAATTCACAAATATATGGAAATTAAAAATATGGTAATAAACAACCAGTGAGCAGAAATGAAATAGAGACAAAAAATAAAGAAAAGACCAATGAAACCAAGAGCTGACTCTTTGAAAATAAAAGAATTGATAAACTTTTAGGCAGATTAAGAAAGAAAAGACCCAAATAAATCAGAAATGAGAGGAAAATAAATACCACAGAATACAAAAGATAATGATAATATTATGAAAAATTGTATGCCAACACATTGGACAATGTAGGTATAACGGATACATTTCTAGAAACACAGTCTTCCAAAACTGAATCATGAAAAAACACAAATTTGAACAGATCAATTACTAGAAATGAAACTGATTAGGTAATCAAAAAATCTTACAACAAAGCCTACTACCAGATAAATTCACAGGGAAATTCAACCAAACATTTGAAGAAGATATACTACCTATTCTCCTCAAGCTAGTCCCAAAAACAGGAGGAAAGAAAGCTTCCAAATACATTCTATAAAGCCAGCATTACCCTGATACCAAAACCAGACAAGCATACTACGAAAAAAAAAAAAAAAGAATAATAAGAAGAAAACTATAGGCTAACATCCTTGATGAACGTTAGTACAAACATCCTTCAGAAAATATTATCAGGGACGCCTGGGTGGCTCAGTTGGTTAACCGGCTGCCTTCGGCTCAGGTCATGATCCCAGCATCCTGGGATCGAGTCCCACATCGGGCTCCTTGCTCGGCGGGGAGCCTGCTTCTCCCTCTGCCTCTGCCTGCCACTCTGTCTGCTTGTGCTCGTTTGCTCTCTCTCCCTCTGTCTCTGACAAATAAATAAATAAATTAAAAAAAAAAAAAGAAAAGAAAATATTAGCAAACCATATTCAATCAAAAGGGTCATTCTATAAGGACTTAATGTGAGACCTGAAACCATATAAATCCTAGAAAAGAACATAAGCAATAATTTCCCTGACATTGCCCATAACAACATTTCTCTAGAGATGTCTCCTAAGGCAAGGGGTGAAAATAAAGCAAAATTAAACTGTTGGAACTACATCAAAATAAGCTGCTGCACAGCAAAGAAAACTATCAAGAAAAACTAAAAGACCAGGGAGAAGATACTTACAAATGACATATCTGATAAAAGGTTAGTATCCAAAATATATTAAGAACTTAGTGCAATTAAAAATGTACAGAAGATATGAACAGACATTTGTCCCAAGAAGACTTCCAGATGGGTAACAGACACATGAAAAGGTGCTCAACATCACTCATCATCAGAGAAATGCAAACCAAAACTATAATGAGATATTACCTCATATCTGTCAGAATGGCTACAATCAAAAACACAAGAAACAAGTGTTGGCAAGGATGGGGAGAAAAATTAACAGTTTTGCATTATTGGTGGGAATGCAAACTGACACAACCATGTTGGAAACAGTGTGGAGTTTCCTCAAAAAAATTAAAAATAGAACTTCCCTATGATCCAGTAATCACACTACTCGGTATTTAACCCAAGAAAAAGAAAACACTATTTTGAAAGGATATGTGAAGCCCTGTTTATTGCAGCATTATTTATAATAGCCAAGCTATGGTAGCAACCTAAGTGGCTACTGATAGATTAAAGGATAAAGGTCACACACACAAACCACACACACAACCCCCCGCACACACACACAGAGAAATACTTCTCAGCTATTACAAAAGAATGAGATCTTGCCATTTGTGACAACATGGATGGACCTAGGGGACATTTTGTTAAGTGAAATAAATCAGACAGAGAAAGACAAATAACATACAGTTTCACTTATATGTGGAATCTAAAAACCAAAAGTGAAAAACCATAAAAGCAGAATTATACCCATAAGTACAGAACAAACTGGTGATTGCCAGAGGGGAGAGGTTCGTTGGACAAGCAGAATATGTGACATGAAATGTGAGGTACAGCCTTCTGGTTATGGAATGAATAAATTTTGGGATTAAAGGTACAACATAGGGAATATAGTCAATGATACTATAACAACAGTATGTGGCAGATGTTAGTTACACTTGTGGTGAGCATAACAGGTTACACAGAGTTGTTGAATCACTGTACTGTATACCTGAAATTAATATATCATTGTGTGTCGACTACACTTCAATATAAATAAAACATAGAACAAAACCATTCAAAAAGGAAAAGAGAGAACACAATGACTAAAATGACAGACTAAAAGCCCAAAATACATATAATAAATGTAAATTGCATAAAATTACTTATTAAAACAAAAGTATTCCTATATTGGAAGAGAAAACTAATCCAAAATATACACTTTTATATTAATGAAAAGCTAGGTCCATAACTCAGCTTTCCCATTTTTGAGCTACGTATCCATAGGTAAGCTACTTTACTAATTAAAGAATTTATCCCACTGGATCGTTCTGCAGATGAAATTACTGGTATTTATATAGTACTTAGGACAATGACTATCTGTTACAGAGATATTGTTAAATAAAATAAGTAAATTAATAGGATGATTTATAAATGGACTATGAGGCAATGCATATTGTAGAAAATAATATCTACAACGCCTGGAAAAATTTCAAAGATATATAGTTATCAGATTGCAGAATTGTATTATGTCCTTTAGTACTAAAACAACATGAACAGAAAAAAATATTTTAACAATGGCACCCTCTGGGTTTTGAGATTGGCAAATTTGGAGTAATTCACCTGAAAAAAGTCTCTTGGTGTTACTTATATTTTTCACAATGAGTAGGCATGGTTTTACACTAAATTTATGGAAGGAGGACACGGAATCATTTGGGGAAATGGTAATAAATGCACTTTTTTGTGCCATAGCTGCATGAACATAACCATGGGAAAAAGACTTTGCTAACCTCCAACTTCTGTATTGTACTGCTTAGTTACCTTGCCAACTAAGGAAATTTCAAAAGTTAGTGGAGGCAGATTGGCTCATCAGCAACAGGCGTTTTTCTCACTTTTTCTTTGTTCATCACTTCTCAAAGTCTATCCCCCATTCAACTCCTTATCTCTCACTTCTGACCGTTAGCAATCTGTTCTATTTCTGTTTAGATTCTTTTCTATCTCTTTTATGGGGGCAGCAGATAATAAATGTTGTGGGCTCTGGTAACAGACTGCTAGGTGTGAACCCTGGCTCCACCATTGACTCAATGAGTGCTTAGATACTTAGCTTTCCCTGTAAAATGTGAGGATAAATGATGACGTTTCCCTCAGAGAGTGTTAAGAAACTTGAGTAGCAATAGCCATGTCTTTCTTTCTTTCCTCCAATACATCTTTTCCTCTCTTCTTCAGCAGTCAGTGAATTATAAAAGATGCAAGAGTTCATCTTGTAATAACCAATAATATATTTCACTGTGTTTAATCAAATCTTACTGTAACTCTGAAAGAAATGTAAAATCTCTGTCTACATTCTTTGTTCCTTACTTGCAACATGTTACCTCTGAAATGCAGATTTACAGAATTTGCCTTGAAGTTATCTTTCTTAACACAATACCTCTTCAACCTGTTCTAACTTAAATTACTTTATTAATTCTACATTCTTAAGTCCCAGCCCTTTATGTGTACCATAAATTTATTTTTAGAGGGTTTATCATTTATTTCTCCTGCATATCATTCTTAAGTTTTCTCAAGTTTCTAAAATTTCAGGAAATGCAAGTGAAACAGGTAAATCTTATTTAATCCAATTTAACCAGATCAGACAAAAAAAAAAAATCTCTATTGAACTAATGGACAACGGCTTTCTCTGCAGGTAAACCACAAGAAAGAAGAAATCATCAGTTTTAGTGGTCTTTTATCCAGAAGTATTTATGGTGAATCTTAATTATCAGTGACAGTTTGATGTCTGGCAAATTCTATAATCTTTTGTTTCTTTATATTTAAAAGAAATTAAGTAGTGATAATACTATCAGTAAAATTTTAAAAAGGATATAACCCACTGAATTTTATTATGCTTAACTAAATGATGCAATGAACAATCATTCAAGTTAGTGTCTGGGATATATCAAATGCCCAATAATTATTTAGTTTTCTTCTCCCAGAGAATTGGCCCAAACAACACATGCACATAAAATAGCCACACTCTCTATAAGATACAAAGCCAGTAAACAACATAGTGGTCCTCAAGCAAAGTGACCCTAGCCAGAAATCATTTTGGGGAAATACAAAATTGCAATCCCTCTCTCCTCTCAGTTCCAAGAAATGTAGTTTGGATAGGGCCATCTCCCAAAGAGTGGCTCTTTTGGCCTTGCTCTATCTTCCTGTTTGTCCAAACCCTATTTCCTGCCAATCCTATTTCAAGACTGACGTGATTCCAGGTGTTATCACTGCCAATTCTACATTTTACCTGCTTCCATCACAGTATTGTAAGGGTAGTTTATGAGGGAGACATATCTTACAGCCTTCTGTGGCAATAAGCCTGCCCCTGTGGTCACCTTGGCTTTCAATTTCTTTATGTTGGATCTGGCTCTACTTTTGGATTAACTGTCTTGGATTTGGATGTAGAGCTTCCGAGATTAATACCATAAAGGTTACCTCCTTAATAACCCAGAGTACTCTTTCCATTATATAAATGCCCATAGCATGAATGCCATTTAGCAGACATGTTAAGAAGCAAAAACTAATGATCAAGTGCTATGCTAAGTATTAGGGACATAAAGATAACTAACCATGACTCCCTAACTTTAAAAGCTTCAGCTGATAAAATAACTTCTAGCGATTTTTTTTTCCTAAATATTTTTGTTGTTATTCACATCCCTAAGAGAGATCCAGGGATCAGAAACTCCACATGTCATTTGGTCAAATTGCTGTACCAGATTTCTTAGCATAAGTGGTCATTGCTGGCAAAGAGGATCAACAGAGTAATAATAAAAACAATATCCAACATTTTCTGAGAATGTATTCTTACCAAAAGGGTTTTACATGTATTAACTCATTTATTCCACAGAATTATAGTGTGGTACCATTATTATCTCTGTTTTACAGATGAAATGGAAGCAGAGAAAAATTAACTCAGGTCACATAGCTAGTAAATTGGAGCCATATTTTGAACTTGGCTCCCTAGTACTGGAAAAATATCATTCACACACACAAACCAACACACACATGATTACTAGTAATAGATATACATATAGAGATGTCACCACACTAGTGGAATGCTAGAACGTTACTATACTAGACTACTGCATTGCTACAATGATATGCTAAGATTCAGGTAGTGTGAATTGAGTCATACTACAGCTATACCAATAAATATATATGGGTTTTAATTTCAATGAATCTTTACATTATACAGTGTAAACATTTCCTTGATACATAACTGAAAGACCAGTAGCATACAAAGGCCAACACATAGCATGTATACACTATTTTCTTGGCCTTATACTTTTAGTGTCTCAACTTGAAGATTACTATTCATAGCCTACTTATCTTCCTTCTTAATATTTAGAATTTCTCTAATCAAATATAAGAGTTCATACAAGAATGTGAATTTCTTATAATGCTTGATTGTACTGTCCACTTATGCACAATTTGCTAATTCTGTGAACATGAATTTTGTCGATGTAACCAATATTGTATTTTCAGGTATATATATCTCACCTAGTAAACTAGGAAAGAATTTCATGAACTTCACAAGCTTTAGCCCTGGAATGGGAACACTTTCAGAAGATGGTTATTTTTAGTGCAGGGATTATTTCAAATACCAACATACACAAGTATAAAGAGCTTACTATAATTTGTGAAGTAGGTTTTATATTTCCTTATATGCTCTCATTTCTAGAAACTTAATATTACATTTAAATTGCTACAGGGTAGGGTTCCCAAGTAGGGGCAGTGATGCTTTTAGCTATTGTAGACGTTCTGGTATGAATGTCAAGCTTTATAAATCTCTTACAGAGATTTTCAGGGTTAACCAAAGTAGTCCAAAAGTATGGCCTGACACATTCTGTATATTAGCCTTTTCAATATTGAACACTGATTTGACTTCTAGCTAAACTGAAAGTCCTGAATTTCTGAACTTTTGAAGAAATCAGAGCTATCTAAACTCTATTTTCTATACTCTTTAAAAAATGTGAAGTCACATTTTTTCCTCTTTCTAAAAGATATTTCTTCTATTTATTTCTCCCCCAGTATCTATTAATGAGCTTGCTATGCCCAGCTGATTTTGAACAGTTAAAAGTCTTATTGAGTGTAACAAATATCATGTTCCTTGGACTTTTATCCCTGTAATTAGAAATGTGGCATTTCAAATGTGAAAAATACCCATGTGTAATTGAGAATTTATAAAGCTATGGAAAATAAGACCCTTTAAATATAAAAACAAAAACAAAAAAATATATAAAAACAGCTTCAGCAAATTAAGCCCCACCCTCCCCTATATCTTGACTGCTGAGTAACAGTAAATGTTAGAGCAATAATTACCAAACTTTAGGGGGTCTATAACAATCACTCAGGATCACCTAGGTGGCTCAGTTGGTTAGGCTTCTGCCTTCCACTCAGGTCATGATCGCAGAGTCCTGGGATGGAGCCCATGTCAGGCTCCCTGCTCCATGGGGAGTCTGCATATTCCTTTTCCTTCTGCCCTTCCCCACAGCACATGCTCTCTCTTTCTCTCTTTCAAATAAATAAATATTTAAAAAATCACTTGGGATACATAGAAATTCTTCAGGGATCAAATGACTCTGACACAAGTGTTAAGACCCACATTTTAAGAAATATTTACTAGAAGATTAGGATATCCTCAGAAAATTATAACCTTGTAAAAAATACAGAACATGCTAATAAAACCAAGAGAGGGAATGGACACTAATATCAATTTTTTTTGGCAAAAAGTGCAGCGAGGGGCGCCTGGGTGGCTCAGTGGGTTAAGCATCTGTCTTTGGCTCAGGTCATGATCTCAGGGTCCTGGGATGGAGCCCAGCATCAGGCTCTCTGCTCAGGAGGGAGTCTGCTCCCTCCACCCCCTTCTGCCTGCTCCTCTGCCTACTTGTGATCTCTCTCTGTGTCAAATAAATAAATAAAATCTTTAAAAAAAAAGTGCAATGACCAGATAAATTACTGTAAGGTGTGACCAGTTGTAGAAATATGCTCTATAGTTCATACTTGGCAGAAAAGATTGCATATGAAGTTTGATTCTTGGTCTTTAAAATTTTACATACTGTCCTGATTTGTAAATATGTGATTAACTTTGCAATTTATTGTTTAGGAACAGAACTGGCTTTTTTCTTTAGAATTACTCTGACTGCTGGAAAATGTGGTTTTTAGTCCAGATATTAGCTATAACTTGCTGACATGGAATTATCATACTGTATGTTGGCAGACATGTCGGTGTTTTGCAGCTTGCAATAAACTGGTTCACTTTTTTAAATAGGAAAAAATGAACAATCAGTGGATGTGACATAATCTCAAGAAATCCATTCAGCAGTCAACTTTAGCTATAAGATTTGACAAGTTTGGACAATACTAAGTTTTAAATTATGTCTATAATATGCATATAATTTATATAGCCTTATCAGCACTACTTTAAAGACTGTAGCACATTGGCATTGCAACAGAGTACATTAATCATTAGAATCTCAAGGAATGCAAAATGAAATCCAATATGGATTTTTTGTTGTTACTTAACCCTAAGTTTTATAGAATATTTTACTCTAATAGGTAAGGCATCTGGAAGTGATTTAAAGCATTTTTTAAAATGCTCTTTTTTCAAAATATATAATAAACTCTTTAATATTTGATTTAATAAATGTTTGGTATGACTTAATTCCCCTTTAATAAGATAATGAGCCTTTTCTGAACATGCTTCCCTACGCTATCATAAAAAATGTCCCTGAAGCATCTGCTATAGACTTGATATCCAAGAGACTGTCCTTTATGTAGAATAATGAAAAGCCATCTGTCTCAGTTTTATAATCCTTAGAATTGTACTACCTTAAAATGAGATTTAAGACTTTCTTGGAATTAGAAAGTATGCCTTTCTGACCAACTTTTGCAATATAAGATTTTCTATTCTAAACGGAAGGACTTAATTTTTGAAAAATAATTATTTTAATTTTCTCTTAGCTCTTAATGTCTCCCTCGTATCTTCTTGGTCAGAATAATGGAATAGTAACAAGGAAGGTGATGATACTATTGAGAAACAAATCCTGTTTTTACATAATAAGGTTAACAAAATCTTGTAATTGTATTTTGAAGCATCATTGCACTTGTCTTATTGCTGACTTATATAGTCCCACATGGGCAGACACAAATGCATGTTACAGAATATATTTACCTCTCTAGGAGAATAGCAATGCATATAAAAGAGTTCCTATTTTGCAAAGCATATCTAGTAATCTTAAAGATATGCCAAAGTAATGAGTCAAACAAGAATATACCTGGACAGCTGAGGTTAAAGATGCAGAACTCAAAGTTGTTGCAGTTTGAGTGGGGGACTTGGGGGAAAGAACTGGATAGTAGGACAGTTTTATTTACAGGAGGGTAGGGAATCAATTCTGTAAAAACAATTAGTTATCAAAATTGGACCTGACAAACATACCTGAGTAATATCAATCTAAGAGAACAAATGGTATATAGCAAACTATAGAGGTCAATTATGTGGATATGATTGAAGGCTTAATCCAGAAGATGGAGAATAATGTGAAGTCAGTCTAGGGGAGAATGAAAACACAGGGGAGTAATTCAGTCTGGAGATTTGTCTGTTGGCAGCTGTTGGCAGGGTACATAGGGAAAAAGGTCTAGCATTTCAAAGAAAGAGAATAATGGAGAAGTATTCTTACTAACTACTGTAAGATTGGCCATTCTTTCGAAAACGCATTTAAAATTTGGGGTTTTTTTTCCTCCTCATATAGTTTTCCAGGTTATCTATTGTTTTCAATTTGATTTGTTGAGTTCTTTATATAATATTTCTATGTTCACTTAAACATGTGGTAAATATTTTCTCCCTGTGGATGGATTGACTTTTAACATGTTTATGCTGATGTGAGTATCTGGATTTCAATTTTAAAATAGTCAAATGTATTGTTTCCTTAATGATTTATGCATTTTGATTCTTGCCTAAAGAGTTTTTCCTTGCCCTACATTCAGAGAGATTTTCTCCTATATTTTCTACAGTTTTCATATTTTGCTATAAATATTTAGGTTAAAGTTTACTGCAATTGTTTTTGTGCATGCATATCTATATATAACGAATAGATCCAATTTTATATTTTTAAGCATGAATGATCAATTTTCCCAGAAAACTTACTGAATGTTTTTACATTTCCCACAGATTTGGAAAACCATCTCTATCAAAAAGCAAAATCCAAATCAGATTCCTATTCTATTTCATTGCTTTTTTGTCTCTTCACTGTGCTAATCCCTTAGCTTTTCATCCTTATTTCTCTTCTCTTTATCTTCCCTGTATAGAGTTTCACATTTTTTAATGAATTCGTATGAATTATTTTCATTTTTAAAATTACCACAAAATACTGTTTTACTGTTGATCCAAATAAGGTACTATATTCACATAGCTTTTCTTATACTATCTCTTAATCTTTTCTCTGGCTTAATTCCCTACTGGGTTTTTTGTTTCTTAATTTGCATTTGTTAAATCCCTGGCTAATTTTGGATAGTCTCTAATTTCTCCGGAAATCAACTATTAAATATTTATTATATTCTTTTTAACATTTTTTTTTCGGAAACATCCTTTTTGTATTCTCTTGTAAAGCTATGTCTTGTATCTTTTTTTTTCTTTTCTTTTTCTTTTTTCTGTTGCTGTAACTTTTTTAATAGTTATTAATTTATTCTGATTATTAACTTCTTCCTAGCTTTATTTTGTTAAGCTTTACCTTTCTAGAAAATCATCTACTTCATATAAGCTTCTAAATTTACAAACATTAATTTGTCTATGGTATTGTCTTTTGGTTTACTTAAATCTCTATTTTATCTATATTAATGCCAATTAAGAAAATCTTATTACTTTTTTCCTTACCAGTTTTGCTGATGGTTGACTATTACTTTCCTTTTACAAGGTGTGAGGTGTTTTTTTTTTTTTAAGATTTTATTTATTTATTTGTCAGAGAGAGATTGAGCACAAGCAGGCAGAGTGGCAGGCAGAGGCAGAGAGAAGTAGGATCCCCAAAGAGCAAGGAGCCTAACATGGGACTCAATCCCAGGATGCTGGGATCTTGACCCGAGCTAAAGGCAACTGCTTAACCAACTGAGTCACCCAAGTGAACCAACGTGTGAGATTTTGATTTGGTAGATCCCTTTTATTTCTTTGTATTCCATTTCTTTTTTATGTTCCAGTTTTTATTACCTACATCAACTTCTTTAGCTTTATGATATTTCCTTCTTACACAAATATTTATTTCCAAATACACTTGAGAGGCTATGAACTACTCTCTAATTACTTCCTTATATCCCACAAGTTTGTTTTTTTCTTACTATAAAGTTATGTCTTTATTTTTCCCCCTTGATAAAAGAAAAGAGAAGGTAAAGTCATAAGTCGAAGGCAAGGAGAGCAGAAGGGAATGAGGACATCAAGTGATAATGTGCTAAGAATATTTTCAGCTTCAAGTAAGAGACTAGCCAAATAAAATTGACATAAACCATATAGTCATTTCTTTAAAAAAATTTTTAAAAACAGTTTATCCATTTATTTGACAGAGAGAGAAAGTGAGCACAAGCAAGGGGAGCACCAGAGGGAGAGGGAGAAGCAGGCTCCCTGTGGGTCTCAATCACAGAATTCTGGGACCATGACCTGAGCCAAAGGCAGTCACTTAACCAACTGAGGTGCCCCCAGTCACTTTTTTTTTTTAAATAAAATATTTAGAATTAACCATTACCCAAGGTTTTTTGAGATACATTCATGGTATCAAAGACCAGGCTTTACCTTTCTTCTCTGTCATTTTTAGTACATTAGTGGATACCCCCACAAAGTCAGTCATAGCTTGAAGCAGTATCCTTACATGAAATAATGCCAGACAGAATTGTTCCATAAACTAATTGAGAATGGGAGAAATAGGGGTTTGCTTGGGTGGCTCAGTCAGTTAACCATCTGACTTGATTTCAGCTCGTGTCATGATCGCAGGCTCACGGTATTGAACACACATTGGAATCTGTGCTCAGCAGAGAGTCTGCTGGAGATTCTCTCTTCCTCTCCCTCTGTACTTCCCTGCCTGTAAATTAAATAACTATATCTTAATCCATTAAGCAACACATGTTTGTGGGGAACCTAGTGCTAAACTATTTGTAGATGACCTGCTTCTAGGTCAAGGTTTTGGATATACTAGAGGAGCTCCCTCACTGAGATCTATTGAAAGTCAGACCTTGCCAAAAGGGTTTGTAAATAAAAGTAATTAAAAAAAAATCTTTAAAAAAGGGGGGGGAATAGCAGCTATATAGACAGCCAACTATATCTGCCATGATACTATGTATAATTTATTGAATAATAAATAGATATGTAAGCTCTTTACACACATATACCAGGTAAATTTACTTAAAGGTTTTATAGAGGGGAATTACAAATAATGAAATAGTTATCTTGGAAAAATGGTAAGCCAAGGAAAAGTAAGGAGGTTTATATTTAAGCTAAAGTCTTATTTTTTCAGAGTAGAAATTCAATAGATAATAGTTAAAATATATTGAGAAATATCTATAAGAAAGGAAGCTGGAAAGATGGCGCAGTAGGAAGACCCTACATTCTGCCTCATTCCATGGATACAATTAGGCAACACTCACATCAGCATAAATAACTCCAAAAGTGACCCAAAGACTGCCAGAATAACTTTACAACTAAAGGTAGAGAAGAGGTCATCTCAAGAAGAACAAAAGGACTGACAGGAGATATGAAGAAAAATGGATCATGGCTGTCTGTGTCTAGTCATAAGGGCACTTAGTGGTGCTCAGAAAGGCAAGAAATAGACTATCACATTGATAAGATGAATCCCCATAACATTTAGCTTTGAAAGCAAGAGGGAGCAAATTTTGTGAGTTCTTATAACCATCAAGACTTAAAGCCTAGAATTTAAAAAATGAGCACACTTAGCTCTGGGAGAGCCTGGAGGATATTAAGGAGTTGAGTTCCTCTCCTTAAAGAGACTACCCAACAGCCTGTGCAGATTCAGTGTAGAACCAGCAGTTTGAAAAACTTCTAGGACATATAAGAATGAGAGTTATTTACTCATCTCAGCATGTCCTGAAGAGACAGGGCTCAGAGGGAGACCCTTCCAGGAATAAAGGAGCTAGCAAGTACCTGTCAAATAAACAAAAAAACACAGGGCTAAATTCAGGAACCAGAATGGTGTGGACACTCCTACCTACCTACACAAGCTCTTCCACTCCAGACTTTGGTGGATGTATCCTTTCAAGTCATGCTTGCTTTAGTCCTGGTGTAGCAGGCTCCATCCACCAGAAGATCAGGGCGAAACCCCACAAACATCACATATCTCAACCCACACACTTTCAGGGTTTTGTTTCTGATGACAGCAGCAGCAGGTCTCATTTCATGAACAAACCCACACACACCTTGTTAAAATATGCCCCACCCTTGCTGGGAACCAAACACTGCCATAACAGGCAAAGAGAGCCTCTGTAGATGACTGGACAGAAAAGAAAAGCAGCACAATAGCAGAACACATGCAACATGCATAGGAGACACTTCCTGAAGCACCAGGCCTTGGGAAACTGGGGACATTGCACTGCAGAGCACTATAGGACCTCTTCTTCATAAGGCCATTACCTTTAAGACAAGAATATGTTGCTGACTTTCTTAATACACAAAAACAAAGAGAGTTAGATAAAAATGAGGAGATACGGGAATATGTCCCAAATGAAAGAACAGGACAAAACCACAGCAGGAAACCTAAATGAAATGGATATAGGTAATATGCCTAATAGAAAACTTAAGGATACCCACTGGCCCTGAGAGAAGAGTGGACATCAGTGAGACCATTGAGAAAGAGATAAAAAAGAATCAGAGATGAAGAACCCAATAAATAAAATTAAAAATACACTTGATGGAATAAAGAGCAAGCTAGAGGAAGCTGAGGAATAAATTAATGACCTGGAAGACAGAATAATAGGAAGTGATCAGCTGAGAAGGTGAGAGAAAAAGTATTATGCAAAACAAAAATAGGCTTAAGGAACTCAGTGACTTCACTAGGTACAATAACATTCACAGTATAGGGATCCTAGAAAAAGAAGAGGAAATAAAGAGAGCAGAAAATTTATTTGAAGAAATGGCAAAAAACTTCCCTAATCTGGGGAAGGAAACAGATATGCAGATCCAGGAGACACAGAGATGCCCCAACAACGTCAACCTAAGGAGCTCCACACCAAGATACATAGTAACTGAAATGCAAAAGTAGTGATGAAAAAACTTTAAAAGAAGCAAGAGAAAAGAAGACAGCGGCATACCAGGGAAACCTCCTAAGTCAATCAGTGGAGTTTTCAACAGAAACTTTGCAGGCCAAAAGAGAGTGGCATAATATATTCAAAGAGTTGAAAGGGAAAAATGTGAAGCCATGAATACACTATTTCTCCTCCTATTCTGAATTATAGCCTTGTTGGATAAAGAGTTTCTCAGATAAACAAAAACTAAAGGAGTTCATGACTGCTAAACCAGCCCTAAAGAAATATTACAGGAGACACTTTGAATGGAAAGGAAAGACCAAAAATAAGAGTAGAAATATAAGTTTAACTGTAAAAATCAGTAAAGGGACTCACAAAATAAAAGGTTGTAAGATATGACACCATATGCCTAAAACATGGTGGGAAAAGGAGTAAAGAATGGGTTCAAACTTAAGTGACTATCAACTTAATGTAGACTGTTATATGCATAAGTTGTTAATTACAAACCTATTGGTAACCACAAATTAAAACCAATAGAAATGCAAAGAATAAAGAGAAAGGAATCCAAGTATATCACTAAAGAAAACTAGCAAACTATGAAATTGAGAAAGATCAGAGAAAAACTACAAAAACAATTACAAAACAAGTATCCAAATGGTAATAAATACATATCTATTGACAATTTGAATGGAAATGAACCAAATACTCAAAAAGATATAGGGTGACTAAATAGATGAAAAACAAACAAGAACAAATAAACAAACGAAAACAACCATATATGTGCTGCCTACAAAAGATTGATTTCAGATTCAAAGTCACCTGCAGATTGAAAGGGAGAAGAGGGATAAAACAGTCATTGTGCAAATGGATGTCAAAAGAAAGCTGGGGTAGCAATACTTTTAACAGACAAAGTAAACTTTAAAACAAAGACTGTAACAAGAGACAAGGTGGGTACTATGCAGTAACATAGGGGACAATCTAACAAGAAGTTATAACAATTGTAACTATTTATGTACCCAACACAGGAGCACCCAAATACATAAAACAGTTAACAACAAACACAAAGGAACTAATTAATAATAATGCAATAATATTAGAGGACTTTAACAATCTACTTACTTCAAATGGACAGATCATCCAAACAGAAAATAAACAAGGACACTGTGACTTTGAATAACACATTGCATGAGATGGACTTAACAGATATATTGAGAACATTCCATCCTAAAACAGCATAATACACATTTTTTTCAAGTGCACATGGAAAATCCTCTGAAATAGATTACATATTAGGGGACAAAACAAGTCTCAACAAATTCAGGAAGGTCAAAATCATACCATGCATTTTTTTCTAACCACAACTCTAACTAGGAATAAATCACAAGAAAGTCTGGAAAGAACACAAATACATGGAAGTTAAATAACATGCTACTAACAATGAATGCATGGACCAAGAAACCAAAGAAATAAAAAAATTACATGGAGACAAATGAAAATAAAAACAAAATGCTCCCAAATCTTTGAGATGCAACAAAGTAGTTGTAAGAAAGTTTATAGCAAAATAGGCTTACCTCAAGAAGCAAGAAAAAATCTCAAATAAACAACCTAACCTTAAACCTACCAGAGCCGGAAAGACAAACAAACCAAAAAAACCCACAAACAAACAAACAAACAAACAAAAGACACCAGAACCAGCAAAAGGAAAGATATCAGAAAGATTAGAGCAGAAATAAATGATAAAAGAAAAAAAAAAACACGCAATAGAACAAATCAATAAAACCAGGAGCTGGTTCTTTGGAAAGATCGATAAAATAGACAAACTTTTAGAAATATTCATCAAAAAAAAAAAAAAAATAGGACTCAAACAAAATCACAAATAAGAGAGGAGAAATAACAAATACCACAGAAATACAACTGTAAGAAAATATTATGAAAAACTATTTTCCAAAAAATTGGACATCCTAGAAGAAAAGGATAAATTCTTAGAAATAGATAACTTACTAAAACTGAGTCAAAAATAAATAAAAATTTGAACAGACCATTACCAGCAATGAAATTGAATTAGTAATTTAAAAAACTCCCAACGAAGAAAAGACCAGAGCGAGATGGATTCCCAGGCAAATTCTACAAAACATTTAAAAGAGTTAATAACTGTCCTCAAACTATTCCGAAAAACAGAAGCAGAAGGAAAACTTCCAAAATCATTAATGAGGCCAGCATTACCTGATACCAAAACCAGACAAAGACACCACAAATAAAGAGGCCGATATCTCTGATAATTTAGATGCAGAAATCCTAAAAAACAAAACAAAACAAAACAAAACAAAAAAAACAAAAAAAAAACACCTAACAAACCAAACCTAATAATTCCTTAGAGAAATCATTCATAATCAAGTGGGATTTATTCCTGGAATGCAACCATTGTTCAATGTTCCCAAATCATTCAATATGGTCTGTCACATCAATAAGTGAAAGGATAAAAACCATAGGATTATTTCAATTAATTCAGAAAGAAAAAAAAGATAAAGTACAACATCCATTCATGAGAAAAACCATCAACCAAGTAACTTTAGAGGGAAAATAACCTTAATAATAAAGTCCTTATATATAAAACCCACAGCTAACATTATACTCAATAGGGAAATACTGAAAGCTTTTCTCAAAGTTCAGGAACAAGACAAGGATTTTCACTTTCATAATTTTTATTCAACACAGAACTAGAAGTCATAGCCACAGCAATCAGACAACAAAAAGAAATAAAAATATGCAAATCAGCAAGGAAGAAGTATAACTTTCACTATCTGTAGATGATGATATAATACTATACATAGAAAACACAAAAGAAAAAAAAAAAAGAAAACCCTGAAGACTCCCAAAAAACTACTAAACCAATAAATGATTCAGTAGTCACAGGATACAAAATTGATGTATGAAAATCTGTTGTATTTCTATAACTAATAATGAAGTAGCAGAAAAAGAAATTAAGAAAACAATGCCGCTTATAATTGCACCAAAAATAATAAAGAACCTAGGAATAGGCATAACAAAGGGGTGAAAGACCTGTACTCTGAAAACTATAAAACATCAATGAAAGAAATTGAAGATGACACAAAGAAATGGAAAGACATTCCATGTTCCTGGATTGGAAGAAGAGATACTGGTAAATGTCTATATGACCCAAAGCAATCTACAGATTCAATGAAATCCCCATGAAAATACCAACAGCATTTTTCACAGAACAGGAAGAAAAAAATCCTTAAATTTATGTGGAACCACAAAAGACCCCAAATAACTAAAGCAATCTTGAAAAAGAAAAGCAAAACTGGAGGTATCAAAACTCCAGACTTCAAGTTATACTACAAAACCATAATAATCAAAACAGTATGTTACTGGCCCCAAAATAGAGGCATAGATCAATAGAACAGAACGGAGATACCAGAAAAAATCCCCAAATTTTATGGTCAATTAATCTTTGACAAAGGGAAAATGAATAGAGAGTGGGGAAAAGACAATCTCTTCCACAAATGATGCTGGAAAAACTGGATAGTTACATGGAAAAGAATGAAAGTAGACCAATTTCTTACATCATACAAAAAATAAATTTGAAACAGGTTAAAAACCTAAATGTGAGACCTGAAACCATTAAAAAAATAAATAAATAAACCCGAGAAGAAAGCACAGGAAATAATATCTCTGACATCACCCATAGCAACATTTTCTAGAGATGTCTCCTGAGGCAGGGAAATAAAAATAAAATTAAACTATTGGGACTACATCAAAATGAAAATGTTCCGGAAAGCAGAGGAAACTACCAACAAA
>PISX010026504.1:0-24380 GCA_004024625.1 Mellivora capensis | reverse complement strand
GAAGGGACACTATGTGTGGCTGCTCTGCTGGTCTAGACTGCGGGCAGCAACACGCGTCTGACAAGACCCCTCCCCCCGTCCACTCTCGGTCATAGAGGGGAGGGAACCACAGGGACAGAACTGGTGGGTAGGGGACCACCAGGGGATGTAGCTGTGCTCGCCGTCAGCCCCAACTTTGCCGGATGGGGTGAAGGCACAGTCCTCCCCTTCAGGCCCTCTGGAATTCCCACATCAGGGTTTAACAAAGTACTTACAGTGTCTTAGGATCCTTCCCGTCTCTGGCACTCACACTTGCATCCTTGTCCTGAGACTCTGCATCGGGTAGGATGAGAGAATGTTGAGGTGAACCATAGTCACACCGAGGTCCTGTCCCTTGGGAAGGACTGTAGAGTCACACTGGCACCTGTCCCCACCCATCCTCCTCAGATCCCCCAGGAAAAAGTGTGTGGTGCTGACCGTCCTGTAGCACTCCTCACGCTGGGTGGGAGTGCACACTTGTGAAGGGGTGTAAACCAGCACTTCATGCCTCCGTGGCCCCGACACCCCTTTTCCACAATGTTTCCGTTGCCTGTTCCCATTCTCCATGAAGCTGTTACTCTGTCAGCATGTGTGTATGCCCACTGTGGGACGTAATGGCTTGTCGTGTGTTTGTGGCGTGAGGAACTGTGACCGAGCATTTTTCTCTGGCTCAGTACTTTTTTCCCACATGTGCACCAAGAGCCGTGTACTAGAATGTTCTCAGCAGTACCGTGTATGGTTGCCCCAGTGCAAAACAGCATAGACGCGTATGACAGGAAAATACATACATAAGTTGTAGCTTATCCGTACAGCGGGATACCGTGCAGCCCCGAGGAAGACTGGACCGTGGTGACACCCTACAGCATGGGGGAATCTCACGGACACAGCGCTGAGTGAATGAAGCCACACACAGCATTATGACCCTTTGTATGTGAAGTTGAAGACCAGGACTAATTTATAATGTCAGAAGTCGGAGAGTGGCTACCTTTTGTGGTGACGTGTTGACTGGGAATCTCTGGGAAGCTCAGCGTGTTCTGCATCTTGCTCTGTGGGTAGTGCATGCAGGTGTGCACGTGTAAAATTCCCTGAGCTGTCCTCACAGGACCAGTCCTCTCTGTGCATTTTATCTTTTTAGATTCTTACTTGAAGCGTAGCTATGCTCTGTTTTTTCTTGTTTGTTTTTTTTAAGATTTTATTTATTTATTTGACAGACAGAGATCACAAGTAGCCAGAGAAGCAGGCAGCGAGAGAGGAAGGGAAGCAGGTTCCTTGCTGAGCAGAGAGCCCGATGCGGGGCTCGATCCCAGGTCACTGGGATCATGACCTGAGCTGAAGGCAGAGGCTTTAACCCACTGAGCCACCCAGGCGCCCCTTTGCTTGTTTGTTTAATAGCACTCTGACCATTTGCATCTAGTACTGGGTGAGCAAAGCCCAATCCAGAATATGCATTCCCATCAAGGCCCTTTCTTTGCCCCTTGGGGTTACCGTTATGGCTCTGACTTGCCAGCTATGTTCAAGGCTTTCCAACTGGGCGGTCAGCATCCTAGCTCTCTGTGGTGTTTGGTTGGCAACCAGGACAGTTCTTTTTGATATTTTGGGCCACAGAGGATGCAAGTGGATTGTAGAATTTCAGCCCTTCCCTGCATTGCCACAGCCCCCCGTCCCCTTATTTCCCTGACCTAGGTGGCTACCCCAAGAGAGGACACCAGGAAACACACTCATACGTTCCAATCCACTTCCAAACTCAGAAGGTGGTTCTTGTGATGGGCATCAACATGTCCTCCTTTGATGCACGCCCAAATTCCCATAATGAGCAAGGGCCCAGCCCCCATGTGGCTATTCCTTTAATAGACCATGTTTCCATTGCCCTTCTGCCTGACCATGTGGCCTGACTGTTGGCCACTGGCCATGAGTTGGTAATTCCAAAACACAGGAGCTTTTCCCATTGTGCCATTTTTTCACTGCTATGCATCAACATAAACATTAAAACTACCCTATGAGCAAAAGACAAAATAAGCCTGAGCCTGATACAGCCATGGAGTTTTGGATAATGTTGGGAAAACACTCTAATGGAGAGGACAGTGCCCGAAAGGATTCCATTAAAAAGTGGTAACAGATAAAAAATATCTTTACACACTTCTTAAAAAATAGTATGACAAAATTAATAGCACATCCTATATAGTCTTCTGTAACCTTGACTTTAAGAACACAGAAGTGAACTGCTCCGTGAGCTGACCTGAAGGCAGTGATCTAACAGTTTTCCTGTAGTAAAAGCTGTTTTTAAAAAACTAGTATTGGAATCCTTAATACAATGATTTTAATCATCAGTGGCTTCACTTTTAGCTGGACCCCTAAAAATTCCTCATTTTGCTGCAGGACCTTTCAGTTTTGCAAAACTTTGCTATGTGCCTGCTGCTTTGGGTTTCCTTCTTCATAAAGGAAGCCCGTTGTCAACTCATCCCCATTTTCTCTCTTGATCTTTCTTTCTTTTTTTTTTAAGATTTTATTTATTTGAGGGACACCTGGGGTGCTCAGTGGGTTAAGCCTCTACCTTTGGCTCAGGTGATGATCTCAGGGTCCTGGGATCGAGCCCTGTATTGGGCTCTCTGCTCAATGGGAAGCCTGCTTCCTCCTCTCTCTCTGCCTGCCTCTCTGCCTACTTGTGATCTCTGCCTGTCAAATAAATACATAAAATCTTTTTAAAAATTTTATTTCTTTGAGAGAAAGAGAGAGAGAGAGAGAGCCTGCACAAGCAGAGGGGAGGGGCAGAGGGAAAGGGAGAAGCAGGCTACCTGCCAGGCAGGAAGCAAGACGTGGGACTTGATCCCAGGTCTCTGAGGTCATGACCTGAGCTGAAGGCACACACTTAACTGACTGAGCAACCCAAGCACCCTATTTCTAATGACGTCCATTTGTAGTTGTCTTTCAACAGGTTCTAGCAGAGGGCTCTCGCAGCTAGAATACAGCATCCGTTCTCTTTACTGCATGTGTATCCTGGCACTGAATAAATAAAAACTATGGACTTCAAATCGTCTCCTTCATGGGAATTTTTCCACAGGAAGAAACGGTAGAGTGCTGAATCCTTGGGAATCCTCCTTGGAAAGTCTTTCAGTTCTGTCTTTGTTGTGTTGGCCAAAATTATAATTTCACCTTTTATATCTATTTGCAACTTCACATAGTTGAGCTGTCTGTTACTTAATGTTTCCAAAGTTTGAAAAGCTTCTCGAGAAATAGGAAATGCTACTCCTTGTAGTGTTTGATGCCTCATGTCCACAGGCACGTCAGATTAATTTTAATCTGTTGTGATTGCTTCCTCAGCTGCAGTCAATGGGGCAGGAGAAGATTTTGATGGAAGATTGTGTCTTTTATATCCGTGTAATGATGCATCTTCCTTTACTGTTCCAAACACTTCATCTGTAACATGGCCCCCTCCAAACTCCTTTTTCAGACTCCCACTTGCTCCTGCATGCAACATATTTTAATGATCACTAGAATGTTCTGGAGACCAGACAGTGAATATCCAGTCATATCCCTGGGCATTCTGAGAGTCTAATCTGAACACTATGTAGCATGGCTGTCTGTCCTCCAGGAGGGGTAAACAGTAAACAAAGGAATCATAATCCTTACCCCAGGAATCGAAGGCTGACTATAGGATCCAATCACAAGTGTCTCATTTTCAGTAGATATTAGTAGAAGTCTGTACTTTCCATTTCTCCTCTGGCAAAGGTATCTTGAACAGCTTCACTTGCTTGGAGGCGGGTCTGATGGGACGTGGCAGCTGTGGACTCCTGGCTCTGGCACCAAGTCTGTGCAGAGACACTTTGGCCCGAGTGACACGAGTGTCACCCAGGCACCAGGAGCAGCAGAGACAGCAGTTCCTACCGAGGGTCAGGTGTCCTGCGTCAGAGGAGTCATGACATCTGTACCTTCAGCTTGAAACTTCCCCAGTGTGTTGTGCAGGGAGACGCTGCTTTGGGAAACATCCCCGGTGTTCTCCTTTACATGTCTGTAAAACCCTTCCTTTCCCTATTCTTTGGCTTCATTGAGTCTTTTGCCTTGAACCCATAAAGAGGCAAACCCAGTTTTCAGAAACAAAACTGCTCACCTGACAACCTCATTTGGCATTTCCCTTTTCTAAAATGTAATTTAACTTTATTTATTTATTTGAGAGTGAGACAGCCTAAGCAGGGGAAGCGCAGGCAAAGGGAGAGGGAGAAGCATTCTCCCCGCAGAGCGGAGAGCCTATGGAGGCTCGATCCCAGGACCCTGGGACCATAATCCTGGGATCATGACCTGAGCCAAAGGCTGACTATTAACTGACTGAACCGCCCAGGCGTCCCTCCAGCACAATGTGTAATAGAAGCTGTGAGTGAACATTATTTTCGTATTGCGGATCTTAGGAGGAAAACAACCAGTCTTTCACCATTAGGTAAGATGTTAGCTTAAGGGTTTTCAAATGCCTTTAATCAGATTGAGGAAATTCCCTCTATTAGCAGTTGAGTTTTTTATCATGAGAAGGCGTCCGATTTTGTCAAATGCTTCTTGTCCATCCGTTGAGATAAGCTTGTGGCTTTTGTTTTCTAGTATATTAATATGATGTTTTACCTTGATTCATATGGATGTTTAACCAAACTTGCATTCCTGGAATACATTTCATTAGGTTTGTTTAACTCTATATGTTGCTAGATTTGATTTCCTACATTTTGTTGAGATCTTTGTGTGTGTCTGTGTGTCTACATTGCTAAGAGATATTGGTCTGTAGTTGTCTTGTGATATCCTTGTCTGTTTTGGCGTCTGAATAATCCTAGCCTCATAGAATGAGTTGGGTTCCCTCCTCTTTTTTTTTGGAAGGGTTTGTAAAGAATTGTTATTAATTCTTTCAGCATATGGTATAATTTGCAAGTGAAGCCATTTGGAACTGGGCTTTTACGTGGAATAGTTTTTGACAATTGACTCTATGTTCTACCTCATTAGAGGTTCATTCAGGTGGTCTATTTCTTCTTCAGTCAGCTTTAGTCATTTGTGTCTTTCTGTGTTTTTGTCTATTTTATAGAAGCAAGTTGATATTTTGGCATATATTGTGCATCATAATCTCCTAATTCTCTTTATTTCTGTGTCCTAATTTCTGTGTCTCAGTCCTAATATCGCCTCTTTCATTGCTGATCCCAGTAATGTGGATCATTTCTCTCTCTCTCTCTCTTTTAATGAGTCTAGTTAAAGATTTGTCAGGTTGATCTCTCAAAGGATCACATTTGATTCATTTAGTTTCCTATATTGTTATTTTATTCTCTTTTCTCTATTTCATTAACTTCTGTTCTAATCTTTATTTTTTTCCTTCCTTTTGCCTGCTTTTGGTTTAGTTTGCTCTTCTTCCTCCTTTGACTTAATGTGGAAGTTCAGGTAATTGATTGGAGATGTTCCTTTCTCATACAGCAGTTCCAACTGTATATTTCCTCTCAGCACTGCTTTAGTCAGACCCCTTCAGTATTGGTATGCTCTCTCTTCATTTCTATTAATCTCGAAGTATTTTCTGATTTCCATTTTGATCTCTTTGACCCTTTGATTATGTAGAAGTGTGTTAATTCTGCATATTGTGAGTTTCCCAAATTCATCCCAGTTATTTATTTCTGGTGTCATGCCGCTGTGATATTTGTATTATTTTTACCCCTTTAAATTCATTGAGTTTTTTTTTTTTTTCCTATGGCCTAGCGTATGGCTTATCTTCTAGAAAGCTCCATGTGCATTTGAAATAAATGTATATTGTGTTCATGGCTGGAATTTTATTTACATGTCAGACTTACACTGTTGTTTTATAGTACGGTTCAAGTCTTCTTTATCTTCATTATCTCTGCATAGTTGTCCTATCCATTATTGAAAGTGATAAATTGAGATTTAGTATTATTGCCATATATTATTGTCATATTACCTGTTTCTCAGTTTCTGTCAGTTTTGCTACAAGCAGTTGGGTGTTGAGTTATTAGGTGAATGTATGTTTAGAGTTGTTTCATCTTTCTGATGATGACCATTTTATCATTACAAAATGATCCTGTTTATCTTACTAGCGCTTTCATTTTTTTAAAAAAGATTTTATTTATTAGACCGAGAGAGACACAGTGAGAGAGGGAACACAAGCAGGGGGAGAGGGAGAAGCAGACTTCCCACTGAGCTGGGAGACTGATGTAGGGGTTCAGTGGACCATGACCTGAGCCAAAGGCAGAAATCATAACAACTGAGTCACCCAGGCACCCCCTTACTATAAAGTCCCTTTTGGCTAATGAGTGTATCCACTCCAGCTTTCTTATGGTTGTTTGCCTGAGGTAACTTTTTCCATCCTTTGAGTTTAATCTGTTTGTAACTGAGATCAAGCGTGTCTACTGTAGACAGGATAGGTGGATCTTGTTTGTGTTCAGGCGAACAATCTGCACTTCGATTGACTTATTTAAGCCACTCACTTGCAATGTTAATATTGACACTGTTGATTTATGTTGCTGTCTTTTTGCTTTTTGCTTTCCATGCCTCCCTCATTTCTCTCTCTCTCTCTCTCTCTCTCTCTTTTTTAAAGATTTTATTGCTATAGGAGAGAGGAGAGAGAGAGAGAGTGAATGCAGGAGCAGGGGAGCAGCAGAAGATAAGGGGAAAGAGAAGCAAGGCTTCCCGCTGAACAGGGAGCCAGAAGCTGGGCTTGATCCCATGACCATGAGCATGAGCAGAAGGCAGGTGCTTAACCAGCTGAGCCACCTGAGTGCCCCTCAACTCATTCCTTTTTTACTGACAGCTTCTTATTCAGTGAATAAACTATAATATTTTCATTATTTAATCATTAATCACTTTATTTTGTACTTATTTCTTAAGAGGTGCTTTTGCTTTTGCCGAATTTTCTACATTTTAAATTTTGTGATTTTTTTTCTTTATATCATACCCATAATATATATTCAAATGACATATGTTTATATAATTGTATCATATCCTGATCCTGTTATATTGTATCTTACGGTTCCAGTATTGAAAGTTCATGAGCTTTTTACTACTAACTCTTTCTAAAGTTAGTTAATCACAGTCTTTTTTGCATTTGAACTTTACATTTCTCTCTACGAGTTGCTTTTTTTCTCTGTGCCATTTTCTGTGTAAGTTTTTTGACACATAGGTTAAATAGAGACTTCTCTGCAGAAATTTCTTTCTTAAAAGCTTTGGCTCATCACCAATCCAGGACAATTATAAACTAAACTAATGACATGAAGTTATTTTGGCCCAATGGCCAATGGGAAAGCAAATTTGGGCTATAAATCACAGACGGCTTAGTCCACATCTGCAAATTTTTGAAATAGCTGTTGGCTCACTTTTTCCGACTTAAAGGCAAATTTCCTTAGATTGTTCTTGCACTTGAAGATAGAACAGATTTGGTTTGTGTTACCCTGTTCTGAGGATGTGAATCTTAGGTTCCCAGATTTTCAGGGAGGGGATGTTTCTCCTGCTCCTCCCATGAAGCAGCTCTGGGCATTATCTCCTCTCTGTGAAGTTCATGAGCCTGAGAAGCCAAGCTAAGATTTTCTAGATTTGAAAAATACTCTATGGATCAGAATAACTATTCTCTGGGGCTTACAGCCCATATTTAAATTTTGGGCTTAATGATTTTTCTCTTGATTGTTCTGCACTTTTGTGTGATTTTATGTTTTTTCTATAATTTTCATTATTGGGAGAAGAAGCAGCCTTATTTAAAAAAAATTTTTTTATTTAAATTCAATTAGCCAACAGAGTACATCATCAGTTTCATATGTAGAGTTCAATAATTCATCAGTTGCATATAACACCAGAGCTCATCACCTCACGTGGAGAGGGGGCAGCCTTAAACCTTAGTCTACTGTGTAGGTGGAAATGGAATCCTCAGTAAGTATTTTTCATTTCTGCTCTTTTTTAGGCACCTGAGTCGTTGCTAGAGTGTAAGTCATCTAAACCAGTGCTGATCTGTGTCTCCTGTGAGCCAGCCCTGGTCAAAGAGCTGTTACTCAGGCCACAGAAAGTACACACAGAAGTTGGAAGCGAGTATAAGCCAGAAAGCTCTACCTTCTCTTGTCTGAGACTGGTTATTTCCAAGCAAAGCTGAGCATGAATATCACGTCATTGGATTTGCTGAAACACTGTGATTATAGCTGTTTGTGGACCAGAGATGAAGTAGGACAGTGTCTACACTGTAATGGGTTTTGAGACTTTGGTGGAGGCCGCATAAACCTGGTGAAATTATGGAATCTCTCCCCAGAAACATGTACATATAGAAAGAAACATCAAATATCATTGTGTATATGAGGATCTTTTGAAGTGACACAGATCTGGGTTTTTAATCCCTGGAAGAGACAAAGGCCGGGAGAAGACGTGTTGAGCTACCACTTCATGACCCAACAATGCTGCTTCACTTATCTATGAGCAGGGACTGGAGTGGACAAAGCTGGGCCATAACAACCATCAGGGGAATGAGTTGAAAGATGCCACTTATGAGTCACTCCTCATCCAAGCAGACTTGAGGGCCTGCAGTGTCTAGATCAAGTTCTAGTCTCAGATCATGGCTTCAAGTGTGGAAATTTGTCATTCTTTTCCATTCCTGGGCCCCAATGTCCATTCCCAGAACATGTACCTCTCTTCCCACATATGGAAATTCCACGTGTCAACAATCTTGTTGGGGGCAGAGATGCTTTCATCCACAGAGAGGAGAACCCACATTGCCAGTCCTGCGGGTGGACATGACATGAAGCTTCAACAGTCACGTGACCACCTTCCAGACTCGAACTCAGGACATGTAACAGACACACTGGACAGGGTTCATGCATTGGGCACAGGGGGCCTGAGCAGTGTCACAGTCATGTCATGCAGCTGTCAGGGGCAGCAGCGATAGCAGACCCAGCTGCAGGGTCCAGTGTCCTCCCTTGGGGGAGTCAGTGGTGTGGACAGTGGCATCGGTACCCAGTAGCGGGCGCTGGCTGTCTGTGGGTCTCCATCTAGGGTCCATGTGGATTCTGCTCCTGGCCGTGTAGCCTCAAGCCTGTATTGTGGCTTTCCTGGAAATAAAAAAGGTCCCATATATTCCCTCTCTTCCCCGAGTCTCTCTGTAACTGCACATATGTATCACAAGAAGTCAGAAACCCATGTAAAGACTTTCCAAGAGCAAGAATTCAGGCATTTTTTTTTACCAACTTTATAGAGATATGATTGACATACACCATTGTGTGAGTCTAGGATACAACCTGCTGATCGATACATTTCTGTATTGCACAGTGATTACAACCGTAACATTAGCTAACACGTGCATCATGTCACATAGTTACCATTTTCTTTTGTGTGATGCAGACATTTAAGATCTACAATCTCAGTAATCAGACATTTTATGTTGAGCTGATGACTTCCTCAGTCTGCCACCTGGCTGTGCCCCACGGGAGAGAAAAAATGCATCTCCCAGCATGTCTTGCATTTTTTTCCTACAAAAACCATGTGAATATTTTATTTATTTATTTATTTGAGACAGAAAGAGAGAGAGAGCAAGTATGCATGAAAGGGGCAGGGAGGGGTAGAGAGAAAGGGAGGACATTTCAAGCAGACTCTGCACATGTGCTAGTTCTCATGACTCTGAGAGCATGACCTGAGCTGAAACCAAGAGTGGGACACCCAGACACCCCCCAAAAAACATTTAAATATGTTTGTAAGATCCCTTCTCACAATGAGGGCTCTCACCAATGACTTCAGTGTTTCTCTATCTGGTGAAGTCACAGGATTGCCTGTGGCTTTGTTACCAAATACTCAGGCCTCTCCATAGACCCACAGCCTTAAAATGTTGGGTGTGGGCAAGGGAATCACTGACGTGATAAGCCCGACAGGAGAGGCTGATGCACGGCCATGTGAGGGTCCTGCTTCCTGTGCTCGCTACTCCGTGTGGGATCTGAAGACCAGCAGCAGCAGCACCAACCTTGTTATCAACCCAGCATCTCATGCTCTACCCCAGACTGTCTAGATCTTCACAGTCCAGGAAATTCCTGTGCACACTGAAGGCTGGGCCTCCCTGGTCTCTGTGCCTTCTAGACGCAGAACCAGACTGTGCAGTGTGCTCTGGGTGTGCGCTCTGATCAGCCTGCTTAGCCCTGAGGAGTCCAGGGTTTGGTCCTGTTCCTTTCTCTTCTATGGGACTCGCCCCCCTGGTGACCTCATCTCTGCTGAAGGCTCTAATCATCATGTATATGCTGATGATAGAGTTCTAGAGCATAGGTGAGGTTCGGTGGGGTGAGGTCCGGAGCCGATGACCAAGAAAGAATTCTTGAGACATCTTTGGTGCAAAATGGTGGTTTATTAAAGCACAGGGACAGGACCCGTGGGCAGAAAGAGCTGCTGCCTTGGGGATGTGAGGAGTGGCTGATTATATACACAGGAGTTGGGTAGGTGGAGACAAAGGGGGTGTTCAGAAGGGCTATCAGGGTAAAGAAGACTGTCAGGATATTGAAGGCCTGGTTACTATCAAGCCAAGGCCGTTTTTCCCTTTAATGAGAGGCAAGAGCATGAAGACAATTGAGGAGTTTCCTGGTGGAATGTCACATTCCTCCTATCAACGTCCTTGTTAGTGAGATTTGGGTTTAGAAGAAATTTAACTTTATTTACATTTCCTTCTACCTCAGCCTCCTTCAGTGTTTATTGAGGGGAGGGTGATGTTAGGGCTTGAGGAACTGAGTTATGTGCCTCTGGAAATTGGGCTATTGATAAGGTAACTTCTTTGTTGTAAATCTCTAGGACATCTGTAAACCGAGGGAGACTCCTGTCTTGCAGGACTGTGATCTCTGCAAGTTAACTATTTGTTTTTCTCTTAGGGCAGCCAGGGGTGCCTGAGGAATGTCACACATACTACCGAGGGGAGCAGGTGGAGAGGGGGTGCAAGGTGCCAGCTTTTGCTTTGTCCTCCACCAGCCTCCTGCTCCCTCATCACTGTCACCTCCAAAATCTATTTCTCCAATCCAGATATTTCTCCTCCCCTGCACTCTGTATCCCACTGCCAACCTCACTGCATTTCTAATAGTTGTCTCAGATTCCACATGCCCAAACTGGATGCTGTGATGCTGCTACCCCCAGTGTCCTGCTTCCAGAATTTTCCCCTACCCAAGGAAGGCACTCCACATTTGAACTTGCAGTCTGAAATACTGGATGCCCTCCTTGATTCCTCCTACTCACCACCCAGAATTGAATCCATTAGGAAATGCTGCAAAGTCCATCTGTGAATATCCAGCACCCAACCACTTCCTATTATCTTCCCTCCTCACACCCCAGACTTACAGCCCACATCCCCTTCCTGGGACACAGCACTGGTTTCCTACAGTTTCCCCACAGGTGGCTCGCTCTGCACCTCTCGATTCTCACAGCACCAAGCAGGTGTTGCTTAGAAAGTCAATCCCATTGATCTGTTCATTCTTGTAACTCCACTCCTCACTCAGAGAAAACTCAAAAGCCTTCTAATATCCTCAGACCTCCATGCCTCCATGATGAGGTCACTTTCTCAATGAGGCTCCCCTGATCCCTGGAGTAAAGGAGCCATGGCCCCCGTCCCAGCACAGGTGCTCTCTGGGTCTCCTTCCTCACAGATCTTGCCAACTTCTGACTTAAACACTTCCCTTATTACTTCGTTTACACAATACACAGTTCCCCTCTGATGACACTGGTGCATGGTGCGTGTTAACCTGTGTACGGACTTCATTACAGTAGGTACTATCCATGCATTTTCTCTTCTTTATGATATTTGAGTAATTTTTGCAGCTTCATATATTGTTAGAAGACTTTCCAACATGTAACATAAGCATGTGTTAAGTGACTCTTCACATTATCAGTGAGGCTTCCAGCAACAGTAGGCTATTAGTATTGCTTTGCGGGAGTCAAGAGCTATATTTGCATTCCTGACTTCATGAGGGGGTCACTGCCCCAGTCCCCACATTGTTGAATGGTCATGTGCAATCTGCCCCTTACACTAGAACATACTCTCCATAAAACCAGCACATTTTCTTTCTTCTTAGTCTCACTCAGGTGCCCAGATGTAAACATAGTATGTCCTGTATGTGGCACTCAACAATTATCAGTTGAATGAATGAGCAGCTAGAGGACTCCCTCTTCTAGATGCACCTGAGGCACAGCTGTTTGTGGCAGCTCCCATACCCATATGTCCACCTCCCTGTCAGTACTGCCTCTCTCTTCTCACAGGGCTGCATCCCCTCCCTCTCTCTGCTCAGCCCCTCCCCCTACACCATCTCTCCTGCACAGCACAGCACACAGAGTTCTCTCTCCAAAAACACTGTACTCAGGCTTTTGGGTCCTTTTCTCCAACCACAGAGAGATCTACATTAGACTCTGCTTTATAAATCCACTAACTTGGATCCAAGCCAGCACTAGGATAATTGAACTAAGGGTAGGGGAGAGAGGGCAGAGCAGCTGGAGAGAGAGAAACTAACTGATGTTTATTAAGGCTGAGAAACTTTCAAATTCCTCCTCTATCTCCAGAATCCTAAGAATAATCTAGAAAACAGGTCTAGAGTGAGGGGAAGAGATGGATGAATCTAAAAGTTCACCTCTCCATACCACAGAGACTCCCGTGTGCCGGGGACAAGCTTGGCCTGTGGGAACATATACCAAAGGTCACCTGCTGCTCTGATGGGGTCACCCAAGGGAGAATGGACAAGAACTGGTACACAAGAGAAAGAACAGGCCTGATGCTCTAGAGAAACAGTGAAAAAAACCCATCCCCAAATGGAGGCTATGACCCAACCCAGTTCTGATGAGAGGCTGATGCAGTCACAGGAAGCTCTTGTTGCACAAAGTGGCAGATGACCTCCATGTCCCTGTGATCATAAGTCCTGGTAGATAAGCTTCCACAGAAGGGGCAAGGATATGGATCAGAGAGATGACCCAGCTGAGGGGTGAGCCCATCACACCTATTGTAAGGGCCTACTTAATCAGAGGGAGCCATTTTGTTGTTTATGCAGTAAACTTAGATTGACCCTATGCAGTAAACTTAGATTGACCCTGCCCCTCCCAGAGGAACTTACCTGAAAAGCCCAGATACAAGGGCGGGTCAGGACAGGTGGAGACAGCCAATCAGTGGGGCACGCATATATCTAGTAGATACGGGTGAATTGTAATTCAATTGGCCGCCCGTGTGTGACCTAACATGACTGTGCAGTTTTCTGTGTATTGCAATCTCATTGGCCACCTGTGTATAGCCCAGCTAAACTACCTCTATCAAAGTTAGTCTGTGAGGCTGGGAGGGGTTGCCTCTTTGCAAGAGACGGCCCTGACCAGTCAGTTTGATTCTCGATGCCTGGCGCGAAATAAAGCTTTGCTTGACTTTCACTTTTTATCAGTCTCGCTCCTTTGATTACGGACCCTAACACTATGATGCACTGAGCACACACTGGGCACGGGCCCCATCGCTGCTCAGCTTCTCACAGCCTACTTCTACCCCTACCTGCAACAGACTCAGCACAGCAAACGCAAGTATTCTGGAAGGTTCTCAGAGTTTCCATTTATTTGCTGTCTCAATTTTAGAAATCTCCTTTTATTATCTCATCAACCCCACATGCCAAGAATTAGGAAACACAACTCATATCTGGATTTTCATTTTCAATAGGGAAGTTAGTCATCTGTGCTCAGCCCAACATGAAATAAGGACACAGATGGAGATGGTCCAGCCCTGTCTCTGCTGAACAGGAAAGCACATCAGAGAAGAGAATGCAAATCAGAATAGGGAGGAGTCTGGTGGGCAGGGTGGGGAAATCTCTTCACATCCTCCTGTTATATTCATAAGAACACAGACACATTCTGACACCTTCTGCCCAAAGTCAAGGGTTGTTGGTGTCACCAAGTGGGGCTGTGAAGAAATCTTCCATCTCTTAGTCCCCACAAGGCAGCTGGTCTCACACTGTGAAAAAAAATCATGCACAAATTGAGATCAGTCACATAAGTGGGGACACTCTCAACAGACCCCCTCAAGCTCAAAGTGTCCCTAGTGCCCCAACCCTTCCTGACGTCAGGGTCTGCAGAGTCTCACCTTTAAGAGCCGTGAGAGACACATCAGAGCCCTGGGCACTGTCATCACCTAGGAGAGAACAAACACGACGTGGTCAGAGCCCACAGGAGAGGAGATTAAAGGAGGAGCTATGGGGTGCGTGAGCTCCCCATGGAGTCTTGTCTACACTATCCCAGGGTCTCAAGGATCACCTTCTCCACACTTACCTGCAGCATGAGAGTAGCCTGGTCCTTTTCCTCCTACAGGAAAAAAATATCATGTCAAAGACTGGAGGCATGGCTGGGCCCTAAGGTCCTAGAGGAATCTCCCAATCCTGGTTCTAAATGAAGTTTGCATAATTCTGGCTGAACACCCAGGACATGATCAGGAAACATGACGAATGAGGTGTGGTGTCCCTGGACCACCTAACTTGCTGGAGGTCTGTTCTCAGCAGGGACCTTCCTCTCTGTCATCTGACTGCTGGGAATCAGGTCCCCATCACCAGAATTACCAAGATGAAAATGTGTCTTCCTTCATTGTCACAAGTGTTTGCTACAGAGTGAGTGCAGTGATCAGATCCAGAGTGGGCACGTCCATGTGCAAGGGTGGTACTTTCCAGTAACAAGACAGGACACTCTCCTACCTAGGAAACCCCCCAGAGGGACAAGAGACCTCAGATCCCCCCACTCCATTCCCTACCTGAGCGCTTCTTCCTCCAGATCACAGCTCCAACTGCCACAGTGACCACCAGGAGAGCCAGACCAGCAATGATCCACATGATGGGGATGGTGGGAGAAGGCGGCTCTGGAAGGGAAGGGAAAGTGAGGGGTCCAGGCCTCTCAGTTGAATCTTGACCCTACTGAAGTTCTTGAGAAGGATTTTACTTTGCCTGAGAAGAGGCTCTACCCGAAAACCCTCCTTACTCCATCTCAAGATGATGGGCTCAGGCAGCCCCTCATGGCGCACGTGGCATGTGTATCTCGGTTCCTCTCCAGAGGGTACCACCACAGCCGCCCACTTCTGGAAGGTTCCATTCCCTGTAGGCCTGGTCTCCACAAGTTCTGTGTCCTGGGTCAGGTCCTCCCCATCATGGTGCCAGGTCAGGGTGATCTCCGCAGGATAGAAGTCCAAGGCCCAGCACCTCAGGGTGACAGCACAGTCAGAGATGGGGTGATGGGTCACGTGTGTGTTGGGCGGTTCTGAGGAAGAGAATCAGAAAAACCACACTTGGGCTTATCTTTATGGGCCACTGAAAGGGCATTCATGTGACCACCCTGAGGTGGACCAGGTTTTCGTTTCGATGGAAGAAGCACGAAACCGAGTCACCAACCTAGCCTTTGGGACCTTCTAATCCTGAAAAGTTCCAGAATCAGGAATCAGCCTGGAGTAGGAGAATCAGCCCGGGGTAGGAGGCTGCAGGTCTAAGGGAAGTGCGCACTAGTGGTCCTGACTGCGGTGGAGAGTGAATGATTCAAAAAACCCAGTCAGACCTCCAAAGACGTTCGTATTGGAGAAAAAGGCCTTGAGAGGTTAAGCCATGGTTCCCAAGGTGGCTGCCAGAGTCCAAGGGAACCACTGATGGGTTACTGCAGGGATGGTCTCCACCTGTCTCCTGGGAGAGACTGGATTCCTCCATTGTCCTTTAGAGAAAAGCTGCCCTCTGGGTGAGTCACTCTCCAGTAGGAACCTGAACACCCAGGCGGACCTCCCTCTCCTCACCTGTGGGAGGGCGGTATTCGGCCACTGAGTCCATTTTCCCTTCCTGGTGGGAAGCCAGCCCCAGGGGAGGGGAGATCAGAGAGGCCCCGCGGCCTCTGGTACCTGCGCGCAGCAGCGTCTCCTTCCCCATCTCCAGGTACCTTTGGAGCCACTCCACGCACCTGCCCTCCAGGTAGTTCCTCCAGCGCTCTGCATCACCCGCCGCCTCTAACTTGCGCCGGGAGATCTGCGCCGCCGTGTCGGCCGCGGTCCAGGAGCGCAGGTCCTCGTTCAGGGCAAGGTAATCCGCGCCGTCGTAGGAGAACTGACGGTACCCGCGGAGGAGGCGCCCGTCGGGCCCCAGGTCACAGCCGTACATGTTCTGGATGGTGTGAGACCCTGGCCCCGCCCGACAGGGAGGGGGTTAAACAGAAAGTAAAACCGCCTAAAGTTCCCCCGGGTTCTTCCGGCTTAAGGATGCGGGACGGCGGTGGGGGTGGGGAGGGTCCCTCGGACTCGGGGTGACGCTGAGACCCGGATATCGGAGAATGGGGGTCGTGACCTGGCCCGGGCCCTGCTGCTCACCGGCCTCGCTCTGGTTGTAGTAGCCCCGCAGGTTGTCCAGGCTCACTCGGTAAGTCTGTGCGGCGTCCCTGAGGTTCCGGGTTTGCCCGTCCCAATACTCCGGCCCCTCCTGCTCCACCCACGGCGCCCGCGGCTCCATCCTCCGACTGGCAGAGTCGCTGTCGAACCGCACGAACTGCGTGTCGTCCACGTAGCCGACGACGATGAAGCGGGGCTCCCCGCGGCCGGGCCGGGACACGGCGGTGTAGAAATACCTCAGGGAGTGGGAGCCTGCGGGCGCGGAGGGGCTGAGACCCCGCCCGACCCTCCTCCCCGCTCGCGGTCGAAGCGCAGGAGGAGGAGGTCGGGAGGGCAGGGGGAAGGGGCACCGAGTGGGGGAGAGCAGGGCGCAGGCGGGGAGGGACCCGGGAGCACAGGCCAGGGCGGGGCCAGGGGCGGCTGGGGGGCGGGGGCGGGGGCGGCGGAGAGGCGCTTTCCCCGAGGGTCCCGCGTCCCCGCCGGGTGGTCCCGTCGCTACCTCCCCACAGAGGCCCTTTCCTCCCGCCCCGCACTCACCTGCCCAGGTCTCGGTCACGGCCAGGGCCCCCCACAGCAGCAGGAGGAGAGTTCCGGGCATCACAACCTTATTGTTCCGTGTCTGCTGAGTCGGTGAGGAGCAGCTAAACTCGGAGGCGGGTGAGATTTCATAATCCGGAACCGTGGTGCCGCTGATTGGCTTCTCTAGAAACGTGACACCCAATGGGAGTGGGAACCGATTTCGTGTCAGGAGTATCCAGGCAGGAGAACCTCACACAGGTTGGGAGAAGGGGAGGTGACTCACAGAGAGATCTGGACTCCCCAACACTGGGCTTCCCCACCCCAGACAGGGTCCTGGGGCCTGAGAGGCGACCCAGGGACCTGGGACTTTGCCCGGACCCCTCACCTACTGCATGGAGAGCTCTTTGTCACACTGTCCCCCTGAGCCATGGCCCAGGAGCTGCGTGAGTCAGTGATTCTCAAACATTCTGTTCATAGAATTCATTAATTCATTAATTCATTTAGAGTCATATTAATAATCTATGGCATGAAAATGAAAATATTGTTTTTATGCAAAATAACTATTTCTACAAATAAAAACTATAACGAGAAGAGTGATGTTCTTACATTTTACATTTTTGCAAGTCTCTGTTGCATTAAAATCCACAGGCCCATCTGGCACAGGAAACAGATCTTGTACTAATGCATGATTTTTTAAAAAAGTAATGTGCTGAATGGCCAAAATTAACAAGACAGTAAACAACATGTGTTGGAGAGGATGTGGAGAAAGGGGAACCCTCTTACACTGTTGGTGGGAATGCAAGTTGGTGAGGCCACATTGGAAGAGTGTGGAGATTCCTTAAGAAATTAAAAATAGAGCTTCCCTATGACCCTGCAATTGCACTACTGGGTATTTACCCCAAAGATATAGATGTTGTGAAAAGAAGGGCCATCTGTAACCCAGTGTTCATAGCAGCAATGGCCACAGATGCCAAGCTGTGGAAAGAACCAAGCCCTTCAACAGACGAATGGATAAAGAAGATATGATCCATATATACAATGGAGTATTATACCTCCATCAGAAAGGATGAATACCCAACTTTTATATCAACATGGACGGGACTGGAAGAGATTATGCTGAGTGAAACAAGTCAAGCAAAGAGAGTCAATTATCATATGGTTTCACTTATTTGTGGAGCATAAGGAATAACACGGAGGACATGGGGAGATGGAGCACTGGGTGCGGTGCATAAACAATGAATTCTGGAACACTGAAAAGAAATTTAAAAATAAATATATTTTTTAAAAAAGTAATGTGTTGTTTAACTAAGTTATGTACATGTACCAGTGTTGATGAGATTGAAATTGAATTATCAAAAAGTCATATTTGTGGGCTCCTGGGTGGCTTAGTGGGATAAGCCTCTGCCTTAGGCTCAGGTCATGGGGTCCTGGAATGGAGCCCTACATTGGGCTCTCTGCTCAGCAGGGAGCCTGCTTCCCTCTCTCTCTCTGCCTCCCTCTCTGCCTACTTGTGATCCTTCTCTCTCTGTCAAATAAATAAATAAAATCTTTTTTAAAAAGTCGTATTTGTTTTAATATTACCATAGATCCCAATAGAAAAGTTTATCAGTAATGGGAGGCTGTCAAGTTTATTGGCACATCACAAGTTTCTGATTTTCTCTTGAGAGCTTTCATGGGATCAAGGCAACAAGTACTCTCAGCTGTCATCTGTGAGTTGATTTTCATGAAAGGTTAAGTTCATGTTCGTTTTCTAGAAACTGGATATGTACTCTCTGAATAGTAACTATGAGCCACCTATAGCAACTTTCAGAAACTGTCTTGCCAAATGTTCTAGTTTAAATAATCCAAGTTTTTGTGTCATTCATTCCTTGAGGTAAAAATGGAATTCTGTTTAAAAAAAAAAGGCGGGGGAGGGTGCCTGGGTGGCTCAGTGGGTTAAACCTCTGCCTTCCGCTCAGGTCATGATCCCGGGGTCCTGGGATCGAGTCCCGCATCGGGCTCTCTGCTCAGCGGGGAGACTGCTTCCCTCTCTCTCTCTGCCTGCCTTCTGACTACTTGTGATCTCACTCTCTGTCAAATAAATAAATAAAATCTTTTAAAAAAAGGCGGGGGAGGCCAGTTAATTTTAAACAAATTATCTTCCTTGGGGTTTATGCATGTAGAATACTCTTAGTTGTCAGGATCCTCCTCAAAGAAGAGACTGTGTGACTCATAGGTGTATGTGTATTAAATTTACCTTTAAATGGCAGTTGTAGATTTGTCTATGGGGATCTGAAACATATGCTTAAAATACAGCATGAAAGTGTAATTACCATGCATTGAGACAGCTGAAGTGTGCAGACATGAACCAAAACATGATGTATCACATCTAGGTCATAAGTGTTCAAGATGCCCATCCCTGGAGCTCACTTTGGATGTCTTGGTGTTGGTTGAGTTCACCTGGTAAACATAAGGAGGCTCATTAAGTCTTCACTGAGCCCAGGTGAGAGTATATTGGCTACAACATGTACCTTGTAGGCTCTGTACAAATTGTAAACGTCATAAAGAAGAAGACAGACATCTTAGATTCCACCACCTTATTATCCTTTACCTCTTGCTCCTCCCCATACTTTTGCCCAAATTCAGACAATTCTCCGTGTTTCCCTTCACCCGTGTGAAACCCTCTGCTCCTCATTTCTACTGAGGTGAAAATATACGTGAAATGTTTACAACTGTAGGATGAATATTCTCTAAGCACAGTCTAGTGTAAAAAAATCTATAGGAAAAGTATGAAATATCTGCATGTTAACCACACTCTCACAAAGATACAAACTCATGTCCATGAGCAAATTAAAAGACACCAAAAACAATTGTGAAAGACAAAAGGGTAACATGGTTCAAGGCTGTTCAGCCCAAGACCACCAGGAGCACCTGTGGGCATTCAAGATGGATTTATTACATGTTGCGGGAGAGATCACACCCTTTTGGGGCCATGAAGCATCTTAATATGAAGGTGTTGGAACCTATGGGACATGGGCTTTGGATCAGAGTTTTGGAGAGGACCCTTGGAAGTTGGGGGCCACTCCCAACTGCGTGTTGTCAGGACGTGTGGGCGATCCTGTGGTTGAGCATCTCAGTGAGTCCGCTCTCCAGCAGGCCAGACCAGAGCGAGGAGGGAGCAGTCATGGTGGAGAAGCAGCGATTGCTCACATTGGCTGGCACAGGGAGATGCGTGTTATTCTGTGGGTTCTTCAGCGTCTTGTTTTGTCTGTAATGACACAAAGTGACGTCGTGGTTTCAGAATGTCCCTGTCTGATGCTGATGTTCTGTGAGGCTCATGTCCCACAGGAGAGGAATGTGGCCAAGTGGTGGACATTCGCCAGCTTCTCACCACACTGAGCCCAGCTGTTAGTGTCAGACCAGCTCCCGATGTTGGGGCTACTGGCTCTTCTCTGTTAAATTTCATATTTTAAAATAGCTGCACCCCATTCAGAACATAATCGTAGAATTGGTGTTTTCATTTTCTTTGGGTAAACAACCAAGAGTGGAATTGTTGGGTTATATGGTGAGTCACTATGTTGTACACCTGAAAGGAATGGAACGCTGTGTATCAATTGTGCTCAAATATCAAAAAAAGAAAAAGAAAGAAAAAGAAAGAAAAAAATGTTAGAAAACGATTTGGAAAGAAGGAAGTGAAATATCAAACAAATTTGTAAACAAATTTATAAAAACCAAATGTATTTGTAATAAATAAAAAACAAATATGAGAATGTGGAATAAGTAATGTGAATAAAAGTTAAAATCGATGAACTTGGCAAAGATGAAACTAAGGGATGAGAGCGTCCATCAGAAGGTCAGGAAAACACCATCATAAGGGTTGATGAGAGTGAACACTGGGGTACAATTTTTTATAGGTGCTTTAGAAAAATGTCTCCACAAATGCTATGTGCTTATATTGTGACACAGACATTTTCTTTGAGGAGTTTGTCCTAAGTAGAAAATCACACATGTTCTCAAGGATGTTTCTTGACTTGTGGTTTATAAAAACAAAGAAGGGAACTTATCTAAGCACTATAATCAATATGATGAAGGTAAGTATAAAGAATGGAATGAATAACATGTCTCGGGGATTATCACCATGGGATTTACACAGAGGGTCACAGTTCACCATGAAAGCAAATCCAGGAGGCACCGCCTAGGGTATCCCTTTGTACAGATGGGGAAAGGGAGACTCAGAGACAAGGAGGTGGTGGAGTCAGGGTTCAGCCCAAAAGGTTTGCTCCCAGAGACCTTGTTGACTTGTTCATTGTTCCTTGTCCATCAGGGGGTGGGTATGATGTGCACTCCATGCAAGTGAGCTGTTGCAGTGTTCCAGAATGTTCTGTGATGGGAGGCTGCTGGGCTCAAAGCCTAGGAGGATGTTAAGGATCATTGTGACTCACCTGCTCAAATCACACTAAGTCCATCATCCAGTGGACATCTTGAGGCCTCCAAGGACTCAGGATCAGCTGGCCTCTGGAGCTGTAGCGCAGAGCAAGGGTGACACTCCGGTGACAGGACACAGGCAGTGTCATGTGGAAGATAAGCATGGAGCAGAAATGACAGAGGAAAACGGAAGTTGCTCCAGAGATGAGTGTTGTGTGGAGAAATGTCATGATATTACGAATGCAGAAACCAGGAGACCTAGCAGGGCCCCTATGACTAGGATCAGTCAACAAGTGATTCTAAAAAGTTAATAATAATTGTTGTAAAAAGGAGGGTGAATAGGAAAAGGTGGAAAAAAAATTCAGGAAGATTTCTCTGAGTTCACAGGGATAAGCACACATGTTGAGAGACCCACCCAAATTCTCACCTAGAGCAGAGGAGAGGAGACCCGCACCAGGACACGTCACAGTGAAATGTCAGAAAGGGTGGGAGGGCAGACACCCTGAAGACTCCAAGAGGCAACAACACAGGCCTGGGGACTGGAAGACATGACGCAAGGCCCCGAAATCCCGAGGACAACTCTGTGCGGCACAGAATCTCTGTCATGTCACCAAGTGCCTCAGGGCAAGGGCAGCCTAAAATGTCCTCAGATGTGAGAGTTTCTGTTCTACTTTCCGTGACACCTTCCACAGGACACCAGGAGACAGGGTGGGACATGATGGAGAGAACCAACAAGAGGAGCACATGGAATTCCTGGCCACAGGGAGCCAGAAGGAGAGAGGCCAAGGGCCACCAGGAGGTGCTGCAGGGGTTCCGGGTGTCATCCTTGCTTCAGGGGCACAGGCATCCGGTCCCCATGGGGCATGACTGAGGGCTGCAGGCCAGGCAGCTGCACAGACACAAAGATGGGAGAAGATTGGGTGGGCTTGAATATGTTCATGGAGGTTTACCCAGGGGGATCTGGGGAATGATTTAAAGGAGCACAGCAGAAAAAATAAATGAAGGGATAAGACATTTATTTACTCTGGGGAAAATAAAGTTGATTCAGGAAAGGACAAAATCATAGTCTACAAAATATTCAGTTGTGACTGATGTGTCCTAATAATGCAAGCACTGCACACTGAGCTCATCAAAATCATCAAATAATTCTATGGGGCAGATGGGAGAGTGTGAAAGAGGAGCCAGTTCGGTAAACTTGCTGCATAAACTGGAAGACCAGAGAAGGAGTCTGAGAAGCAGGGAACCTAGAGGCACAGAAGCAATAATCAGAGAATCAACTAGAAGAACTAAATGTGGTTGGTCTCTGAGATACAGGAAATGGGGACATGGAAGCTTGGGGACATCTCCCTTGATATCAAGTATTGCAGAAGGATTTGACTTTTAAAACTCTGTGTCTAGCCATTGGGTACAAAGACAACATCGGGGGTGAGATGGTGGGTCAGGACGAGTTCTGCACGGAGGCCATAGAGATGGGGCAGGAGTTGGAGGAGTCATGGGATTAAGTGTTGTTTTTATGGGATGATTTTATTTTGGTTTATTTTGGTTTATTTAGTGTTGCTTTATGTGGCTGCATGGGAGTCATCCCAGCATGCTTGTAGGAGGAATGGCTGAGCCAGGAGTGAGGCGGAAGTGCATGATGCAAATGAGTGAGGGGCCAGGTGTGCCCACATGGAGGGACAGCCTGAGACAGGAGGGACCCTCCCCCACCACTGCTTAGAAGCTGAGGACACAGGTGCAGACCTGGGATGGGGGGTAGCAGGGAGTGTGCAGTATTCTGTGAGTCCTTCTTTTATGAGTAAGGGAAAAATGAGCTCATCACCTCAGAGAGGGGAGCAGGGAGGGAGTGCAGGAGGAAGTGAGAGGCAGCCCTCTCTGGAGGGTGACAGGAGCTGACTGGGGAAATGGCATCTGGAGAGAGCAGGGCTGGGGGCCCTGAGCTCTGTGCTCTTCACCTTAGAGAGAGAGAGAGACTTCCAGCAGCAGGACCATAGATAAGAGAAAAGAAGCAAATGCAACAAAACAGCTCAGGAGTAAGAATCAAATCCTGTTTACTTTGTCTTTTATCACTTTCCCCATTTTATAATTTTTCTGCAGTGAATATAGATGGCAACATATATATTGTACATCATACATACACATCAAAACCAGAATGTAAAGGCTTTATTACACTTCAAAAGGGAAGGAGATAGTAGGAAAGTCAGCCTCTCAGGGCACAGAGCTGGAAGGGCTGGGCCTGCCTCTCTGTGCTTTGGGCAGGGGACTCACAGAGCCTTTGCTCCATGTCTCAGGACCCTGCTCTGTGGGGGCCAGGCAGGGCCTTTCCCTTCTTTTTAGAGTGTGCTCATTGTTTCATTTAACAATAGCATGCCAGTTTTAATGCTTTCAAGCTGATGGGTTTTCTACATTACATGGCATTTTGAGCTACTTCAGTGGGAGGATTTGCCCATACAATGTAACCCACCTGTTTCACAAATAGAAGTTCAAAGGCAAAATAGTTCAGTGAAGAGATGATTGGTCCCAAAGTAGAAGATCAGAACCTGAGTCTTCAGTCATGGTGTGAGGATGATCTGTCAGGTGTTCGGGATTGTAAAGAAGTGTATATTTTGAAAACTTTATTCATGTGCATACAAGAGAATTCCAGAGATACTCACAGACACACAAAAGTAAAGAAGTCACATGGTAACCCCTCAACCACCCCTCACCCAAGTTCTTTGCCCCAAACCCAGCACAGTCAGCTCTGTTGCAGAAGGCCCATCCTCTGAATTTTTCTTCTGTTCGGCATTCCTTCTCCTAGTCATTTTGGTGAGAGTCGGCTGAATGGTTGTAGCTGGATGTATCAACCGTGGTGCAGTGAAGGTGCACCCTGGAATGCTTCTGAGCAATCAGGAGTCCCCACCCAAATGAGAGAAAAAAGAAAAAAAGAGAAAGAGAGAAAGAGAGACAGGGAAAAAAAGGGAAGATAAAAGAGAAGGCTCAGCCCAAATGGCCCCCAAGGTAAGATTTATGAAGTATACGAACAAAGACAGAGAAACCAAAAGACTGATAAAAGTATATGACAAGAGAGAGGGAAAAAAAAAAAAAAAAAAAAAAAAAAAAAAAAAAAAAAAAAAAAAAAAAAAAAAAA
>PISX010026503.1:0-24381 GCA_004024625.1 Mellivora capensis | reverse complement strand
CCCCCTTGGCAGCTCCGGATGGTTCTTGGAGGTTTAGAGGAAAGCAAACTGCACCCAGACCTCCCTCCCAGAGAGAAGCCCCAGTCCGTTCCCCTCTGGGTGCTGCAGAGCAGGTTCCCAGCCGCGATCTCTGGGGACACCTGTGTGTCCTGCTTGTACTCAAAACCACAGGCGGCAGCTGTCTGGGCAGCTCCAGACCCCCAGAGAGGTTCCAGGCGGGGAAGGCACACAGAGATTTTCCCACTGGCCTGAGCTGATCAGACTTTCTGGGTCCTAGAGCCCCCACTGGTGCCCGCGCCCCTCTCTCAGGGGAGGGGGTGGAGCGCGTCTCAGGCTGTGCTAGCACGGCGCGGCACACTCGTGGGGACTGCAAAAGTCTGTTTCTGCTCCGGGAGGGTCCCAGCCCCTGCCACACGCCAAACGCCCTTAGGAGGTCTCCTCGCAGCTCAGGGGCCAGGACCTGTTTTCTCCTCTGTACTCTCTCTGGCTCAGCGCCAGCGGTGTCTGCCCTCCATGGGGGACCTAAGCCCCTGTCCCTAACAGTTCCAATTCCCACAATTTCACCCTATGATCTTTTCTCTTTTTAAGTGCTTTTTATCGGTCTTCAAGTTAATGCTGGTCCCCAGTCTTAGGGGACTCTCATATTGGGGTATTACTTCCCAATGGGTCTCCTCTGGTGGCTCCCTCTCCCTTTTGTTTATCTTCCGATACCAGTCCGGTGTTCCCGCTCCCCTTTACCTGCCCACTGGTGTCTTCTGCCCCCGTAGAGATCCTGAGGAGTAGAATTTTGATCTCAGGCTGATTTCATGAGTGATCGGAGTTCCTTGGTAGGTAATCAACTCACTTTAGGGGACAGGTTGAACCAGAGCATCCTCCTAGTTCCCCATGTCATTATGTTTTTTTTGAGTACGGACTTCACTTTAACATTCTGAAGGAACAAAGGCTGGGCAACAGTTTGTATTCCTCTGGTATCTCCCAGCCAGAAGGCAGCACAGCCCCAATTGCACAAGTGAGTACAGTGGTGCAGAGGCCCTGGAGAGGCCAGGCTTGCAGAACCAATTTTTTTGTAATTTTTGTAACCTATTTACCATCACAATGAGAGGTTCAATAGAAAAAATTCCATAATAACATTTTAAATTGAAATTTTATGATACATATACTTGTGTTTTTCTTTTGCTTTTCTATTTTTTAAATATTCATATAGAGATAAACTTCAAGGTAATCCTCGTTCCCCAATCAATACTACCCCTCTATACAAATCAGTTTTAATTCCCCTTTATCTCGGGAAAGTTGAGTCCTTTAAAAAGATATCAAGATACACCCAGGAAGAATAAAAATAATCTTCCTCGCCAAGACTGAGGATTTATAACCACCCTCCCATCTTTTTCTTCTGTCAGTGTTTCGGTGTATTTGTTTTTGTTCTAGTAGTATATAAATGATATACTTGGGGTTCATTTTGGCTAGATTCTTTTTCTTCTTGTCATTTACTTTTGTGTCTTTTTGTTTGTCCAGTTTTGTTTGTATACCTTTTAAATCATACCATTGGCATCCATTCTGGCTGGGTCGTCTCTCTCTCTCTCTCTCTCTTACTCCCTCTCTTTTTATTGTCTCTCCCTTTCTCTTTTTCTCTTTTCTCTTTCTTTTTGGTGGGGACTCCTGATTACTCAGAAGTGTTCCAGAGTTGATCTTGCCTGGATCACGGTTGGTACATTCAGTTACATATCCCTTCAGCCTTCTCTCACCAAAATGACTAAGAGGAGAAATGCTCAACATAGGAAAAATTCAGAGACTGTGCCCTCTCCATCAGAGCTATTGTATATGGATCTAAACAGTATGTTGGAAAGGGAATTCAAGGTAACAATTAACCAGCCAATGACTAGGTTGGAGAAAACCATTAATGACAACATGGAATCGAATAGGGCAGAAGTGAAAGCTACCAGGGAAGAAGTTAAAAATGCTTTCAATGAGTTCCAATCTAATCTAAATTCTTTAACAGCTAGAGTAACTGAGGCAGAAGATAGAATTAATGATCTAGAGGACAAACAGAGAAAAAGGATCAAGAGGAGGCCTGGAACAAACAGCTGAGAAGTCATGAAAAGAGAATTAGAGACATAAATGATGCCATGAAACATTCCAACATTAGAATTATTGCAATCAATGAGGGGGAGGAGAAAGAAAGAAGTTGAGGATATAGTTGAACAAATTCTCCATGAAAATTTTCCCAGTCTCAGGAAGGGAAAAAGTGTTCATGTCCTAGAGGCAGAAAGGTTCCCCACAAGATCCTGGAATCCAGAAAGACCTCGAGACATGTGATTGTGAAACTGATGAACCATAATTTGAGACAGTAGCTTGTAAAAGCAGCTAGGGGGAAAAATTCCTAATGTACAGAAGAAGGTCCATCAGAATAATGTCAGAACTCTTCACAGAAACCTGGCAAGCCAGAAAGGGCTGGGAAGATGTATTCAGGGCACTAAAAGAGAAAAAGTATGCAGCCAAGAATACTTTATCCAGCAGGACTGACATTCAAAATGGTAGGAGAGATAAAGAGCTTCCAAGACTGGCAAGGTTTAAGAGTATGTGACCACCAAGCCGGCACTACAAGAAATATTAAGGAGGGCTCCTTAAAAGAAGAAAGAACCTGGGGCACCTGGGTGGCTCAGTGGGTTAAGCCTCTGCCTTCAGCTCAGGTCATGATCTCAGGGTCCTAGGATTGAGCCTGACATTGGGCTTTCTGCTAAGCAGGGAGCCTGCTTTCCCCTCTCTCTCTACCTGCTGCTCTGCCTACTTATGATCTCTCTCTGTCAAATAAATAAGATCTTCAAAAAAAAAAAAAAGAAGAAAGAACCCAAGGGTGCCATTGAACAGAAATTTATGCAGACAATCTATATAAACAAGGAATTCACAGGAAACATGATGTAAATAAAATGTATCTATTAATAATCACTCTCAACATCACTGGCCTATATGCTCCTATAAAATGACACAGGATTGCAGATTGGATAAAACAACAGGACCTGTGAATATGTTGTCTACAAGAGACCCATTATCAATCTAAGGACACATCCAGACTGAAAGTCAAGGGATGGAGAAGCATCTTTCATGTGAATGGGTCTCAAAAGAAAGCTGGGATAGTGACTCTACTATCTGATAAATTAGATTTTAACATAAAGACTTTAGTCAGAGATACAGAAGGACACAACACCATTCTTAAAGGGTCTATCCACAAAGAAGTTCTAACAATTTTAAATATTTATGCCCCCAGTATGGGAGCAGCCAACTGCATAAGGCAACTGTTAACCAAGATAAGGAGTCATATTGAAATGAATAAATTAATAGTAGGGGATTTAACATGCCACTCTCAGTAACAGATAGATTGTCCAAGCAGAAAATCAATAAAGACAAAACGGCATTGAATGACACATTGGACCAGATGGACCTCATAGATATATACAGAACATTCCACCCTAAAACAACAGAATAGTCAGTCTTCTTGAGTGCACATGGAACCTTCCCCAGAATAGAACACATACTGGGTCACTGATGAGGACTCAACCAAAACCAAAAGCTTGAGATTATTCCCTGTGTATTATCATACAACAATGCTTTGAAACTGGAACTCAACCACAAGAAAACGTTCGGAAGGTATTCAAACACCTGGATGATAAGGCCACCTTGCTTAATAATGCTTGGACCAACCAGGAAATCAAAGAAGAGCTCAAGCAATTCATGGAAATGAATGAGAATGAAGAGACATTTGTCCAAAATCTATGGGGTACAGCACAGGTGGTCCTAAGGGGGAAATACATAGTCATCCAAGCCTCCTTCAAAAATTTGAAATCTGGAAAACCCAAAAGACTCCACCCCCAAACTACTAGAACTCATACAGCAACGCAGTAAAATGGCAGGATAAAACGTCAGTGTACATAAATCAGAGGCTTTCTCATACACTAACAATGAAAATACAGAAAGGGAAATTAGAGAATAGATTCCATTTACTATAGCACCAAGAACCATAAGATACCTGGGAATAAACCTAACCAAAGAGGTAAAGGATCTGTATTCGAAGAACTACAGAACACTCATGAAAGAAATTGAAGAAGACATAAAAAGATGGAAAACCATTCCATTCTCTTGGATCGGAAGAATAAACATTGTTAAAATGTCTATACTGCCTAGAGCCATCTATACTTTTAATGCCATTCTGATAAAAATTCCACAGGTATTTTTCAAAGAGCTGGAGCAAATAATCCTCAAATTTGTATGGAATCAGAAGAGACCCCGAATCGCTAAGGAAATGTTGAAAAACAAAAATAAAACTGGTGGCATCATGTTACCTGATTTCAAGCTTTACTACAAAGCTGTGATCACCAAGACAGCATGGTACTGGCATCAAAACAGACACATAGACCAGTGGAACAGAGTAGAAAGTCCAGATATGGACCCTCAACTCTATGATCAAATAATCTTCGACAAAGCAGGAAAAAATATACAGTGGGAAAAAGACAGTCTCTTCAATAAATGGTGCTGAGAAAATTGGACAGCTATATGTAGAAGAATGAAACTCGACCATTCTCTTACGCTGTACACAAAGATAAACTCAAAATGGATAAAAGACCTCAACGTGAGATAGGAATCTATCAGAATCCTAGAGGAGAACATAGGCAGTAACCTCTTTGATATCAGCCACATCAACTTCTTTCAAGATATGTCTCCAAAGGTAAAGGAAACAAAAGCGAACATGAACTTTTGGGACTTCATCAAGATCAAAAGCTTCTGCACAGCAAATGAAACAGTCAACAAAACAAAGGGGCAACCTGCGGAATGGGAGAAGGTATTTGCAAATGACAGTAGGGACAAAAGGTTGATATCCAGGACCTATAAAAAACTCCTCAAACTCAACACACAAGAGTCAAGAGTCACAAGCTCCAAATTATAATTATACATAGGACATATAATCATACATATTATACATATTAAACATATAATTATACATAGGACACAAGGATGAAAAATACAGCACAGAGAATATAGTCAATTATAATGTAACAAGTTTGTATGCTGACACATGATAACTACACTGACGTTTTTGAGCCTTTTGTAATGTATACAATTATTGGATCACTGTGCTGTACAGTTGGAATTACTATAATGTTCTAATTGAAGTAAATTTCAATTAATAAAAAATATGTGTGAATCTGCCCACAAAAGACTGTTAGAATGAATTAAAAATAAAACACACTATAAATACAAAATACAAATAGAATAAAATTTAACAGATGGAAAAAGATATACCGTGTTAACAATTGAATCTTGAGTAGCTACAATTATGTCAGAAAAGGCAGACTTCTTATATTTTTATTTTCTTTATTTTTTATTTTATATTTATGATTATTTTAATTATGTTCAATTAGCTGACATAAAATACATCAGTAGTTTTTGTTGAAGTGTTCAACAATTCATTAGTTGGATATAACACCCAGTGCCCATCACCACATGTGCCTCCTTAATACCCATCTCCATGTTACCCCATCTCCCACCCCCCCTCCCTTCTGTAACCCTCAGTTTGTTTCCTGGAGTCCAGAATCACTCATGGCTTGTCTCCATCTCTGATTTTTTCCGATTCCATTTTCTTTCCCTTCCCCTGTGGTCCTCCTCACTATTCCTTATGTTCCACATATAAGTGAAACCATAGGATAATTGTCTTTCTTTCTTAACTTATTTCACTTAGCATAATCCCCTCCAGTTCCATCCACCTCATTGCACATGGTGGGTATACATCCTCTCTAATGGATGAGTAATATCCTATTGTATATATGAACTACTATATATGTTCTTTCTCATTCACCTGTTGAAGGACATCTTGGCTCCTTCTACATTTTGGCTACTGTGGGCATTGCTGCTATGAACATTGGGGTGCATGTGACCCTTCTTTTCACTATATCCTTGGGATAAATACCCAATACTGCAATTGCTAGGTTGTAGGGTAGCACTATTTTCAACAACTTGAGGAACCTCAATCCTGTTTTTGAGAGTAACTTTAACAGCTTGCATTCCCACCATCAGTATAAGAGGGTTACCCTTTCTCCACATTCTTGCGAACATCTATTGCTTCCTGTCTTGTGTTTTGTTGCCATCATAATTGGTGTAAAGTAATGTATGTTTGTGGTTTTAATTTGTATTTCCCTGATGGCTCAAGATGTTGGACACTTTTTTCCATGTGTCTGTTATTCATTTCTATGTCTTCTTTGGAAAAGTTCTGTTCATGTCTTCTGACCATTTCTTGACAGGATAATTTGTTTTACGGGTGATGAGTTTCAGAAGTTCTTTATAGATCTTGGATAACAGTCCTTTCTATGTAATGTCATTTGCAAATAACTTCTCCCATTCCATGGGTTGCCCCTGAGTTTTGTTGACTGTTCCCTTTGCTGGGCAGAAGCTTTTAATCTTGATGAAGCCCCAGAAGTTCATTTTTGCTTTTGTTTCCCTTGCCTTTAGAGACCTGTCTTGAAAGAAGTTGCTGTGGTCAATGTCAAAGAGATTACTGCCTATGTTCTCTTGTAGGATTTTGAAAGATACCTGTCTTACATTGAGGTCTTTCATCCATTTTATGTTTATTTTGTGTATGGTGTAAGAGAATTGTCCAACTTCATTCTTCTGCATGTGGCTGTCTAATTTTACTAGCACTATTTACTGAAGAGACTGTGTTTTCCATCAGATATTCTTTCCTGGTTTGTCAAAGATTATTGACCATAGAAATGAGTGTCTGTTTCTTTGTTCTTTAGTCCATTTGATTTATCTACGTGTCTGTTTATGTGCCAATACTCTGACATCTTGGTACTCACAGATTTGTAATATAGCTTGAAATTAGGCATTCTGATGCTCCTAAATTTGGTTTCCTTTTTCAAAAATCCCCTGGTGATTCAGGGTAATTTCTGGTTACAGACAGATTTAGGATTGTTTGTTCTAGCTCTGTGAAAAATGATGGTATTTTGATTGGATGGCATTGAAAGTGTAGATGGTTCTGGGCAGCACAGAAATTTTCACAATGCTTATTCTTGTAATCCATGAGCATGGAAGGTTTTTTCATCTTTTTGTCTTACTCAATTTCTTTCATAAGTGTTCTGTAGTTTGTAGTATATAGATAATCTACCTCTTTGGTTAGTTTTATTCCTTGGTGTCTTATGGTTTTGGTGCTATTGTAAATGGGAAAGATTCCTTAATTCTCTTTCTTCAGTCACGTTTTTAGTGTATAGAAAAGCAACAGATTTCTGTGCATTGAGGTTGCATCCTGCAACATTGCTGAATTACTGTATAGGTTCTAATAATTTGAGTTGAGTCTTGGGTTTTCCACATAAAGTAACAACTTATCCACAAAGAGAGAGAGTTTGGCTTCTTCTTTGCCACTTTAAATTCCTTTTATTTATTTTTGTTGTATGACTGCTTGAGGCTAAGACTTCTAGCACTTTGTTGAACAAAAGTGGTGAGAGTGGACATCCCTGTCTTTTCCCTGACCTTAAGATAAAAGCTCTTTGTTTTCTACATTATGAATGATATTTGCTGTGGGATTTTCATAGATGGATTTTATGATATTGAGATATATGCCCTCTATCCTTATATTTTGAAGAGTTTTAATCAGGAAAGAGTACAATCCTGCACACATATTCTTTCCTACGCTATATATCCAATGTTTTTTTAGAGTCAGGATAGAAGCGAACTTTAGAGAAAGGTGTTTGAGATGAAAGTGCATATGATAAATAGAACCAGAGCAATGAGGAATAGCATAATTGGTAGAAACATTTCTTTCAATGATAAGTTATTTAGTATCTGAGAAAATTAAAATGTAGGAAATATTTTATAAAAGCTATACAGAATAATTAAATGGAAAAAATCTAACTTTTTTATAAATATACAGGAAATTTAGCTCTAGATCATTTGTCATTTTCTATAAAATACCTATTTGTTATTAATTTATAGAGAAGAAAGTGTATCTCAACTGAATTCTAGCCAGTATGTGAAGACTTCTCAGATTCTTTAAAACAAGGAGTAAACAACTATTCTAGAGATGACAGTAGCACTGTTAGAAGTCTCATAATACAAGTGTGGCAACAATATGAATTTCAGAAAATTGACTTATAATTCAAACCAAGAAGGCTAAAAAGGCATTTTGTAGTTTATCTCCTTATGTAAGGATTACTATATTTTATATTTAGCTTTGTTTTATTGAGATATATCATAAATATATATTGACTGCATATATTATAAATGTGGAATTTGATGGAAGACTACTTTAAAATGATATCTCTTATGGATGATTTCCTTGAAGCCGGTAAAAAGTTGATATTGAAGAAATCAGGTGTCTTTTCTGGTGTTCGGCAGTTAAGGAAGCAGTGAAACTTGTCAATTCTCACTGTAATGTTAATAGAGTGACTCTTTGCCAGCTAGACCATACTGTTGAGTAAGAACTTAACAGGTTTTTCCAAAATCTTCAAGAAATACTATATCATTTTAGAAATACTTTTTGAATTTCCCCTAAAAGCCAGAACTTTGCCCAATTTTTAAGATTATGCCCTGGAATTATCTTCTGAGATAACACATTTGGAATCTGTATTTTTGTCATGTAAACAGAAAAAGAAATATTTTCTAATGTTTCTTTCAATGTCCTATTTGTCAAACATGTTGCAATGAATAAAAACGAAATGCAATTGAATGAAAGTTAAAAGAAAGCATGAAGTCCAGATGGTATAATTGACACAGGACCAAAGAAGACATTTTTCCAATAAGCACCAAAAAACCCTGTATTTTATCATTGAGGACATTCGTCATTCGTTTTTGTTTTAGTTTTAGTTTTTTGTTTTTGTTTTTGTTTTTTTTTTTTTTTTTTGCTTTCTGATCCTATTCCTTTCCACCAGAAAATGGACATATTGATTGATGTTTCCAGTGAAACATTCATCCCTAAACTTGGTTTATTGCTTAGAGTACAATATAATGGTGTGTGCCAGGCAGTATCTTAATTACTTTGAATATTATACTTTGATACCATTTGCACCCTATATCAACATACTCAATTAAGTATGAGTGTTATTACTGTATTGTAAAATATAATACTGGCTTAGGCAGATGTAAAAATTCAATACTTTTGCAACATTATAAATGAAAGGGATTTCCACATATAGTATCATATCATCTGCAAAGAGTGAGAGTTTGACTTCTTCTTTGCTGATTTGGATGCATTTAATTTCTTTTTGTTGTCTGATTGCTGAGGCTAGGACTTCTAGTACTGTGTTGAATAGCAGTGGTGATAATGGACATCCCTGCCGTGTTCCTGACTTTAGCGGAAAAGCTTTCAGTTTTTCTCCATTGAGAATGATATTTGTGGTGGTTTTTTCATAGATGGCTTTGATAATATTGAGGTATGTGCCCTCTATCCCTACACTTTGAAGAGTTTTGATCAGGAAGGGATGCTGTATTTGTCAAATGCTTTTTCAGCATCTGTTGAGAGTATCATATGGTTCTTGTTATTTCTTTTATTAATGTGTTGTATCACATTGATTGATTTACAGATAATATGATACTATATGTGGAAACCCAAAAGACTCCACTCCAAAACTGCTAGAACTTGTATAGGAATTCAGTAAAGTGTCAGGATATAAAATCAATGCACAGAAATCAGTTGCATTTCTCTACACCAATAACAAGACAGAAGAAAGAGAAATTAAGGACTCAATCCCATTTACAACTGCACCCAAAACTATAAGATACCTAGGAATAAACCTAACCAAAGAGGCTAAGAATCTATACTCAGAAAACTATAAAGTACTCATGAAAGAAATGGAGGAAGACACAAAGAAATGGAAAAATGTTCCATGCTCCTGGATTGGAAGAACAAATATTGTGAAAATGTCTATGCTACCTAAAGCAATCTACACATTGAATGCAAAATCCCACCCATTTTTTCAAAGAAAAGGAGAAAATAATCCTAAAATTTATATGGAACCAGAAAAGACCTCGAATAGCCAAAGGAATATTGAAAAAGAAAGCCAAAGTTGGTGGCATCACAAGACTTCAAGCTCTATTACAAAGCTGTCATCATCAAGACAGTATGGTCTGGCACAAAAACAGACACATAGATCATTGGAACAGAATAGAGAGCACAGAAATAGGCCGTCTACTCTATGGTCAACTAATCTTCAACAATGCAGGAAAGAATGTCCAATGGAAAAAAGACAGCCTCTTCAATAAGTGGTGTTGGGAAAATTGGACAGCCACATGCAGAAAAATGAAATTGGACCATTTCCTTACACCACACATGAAAATAGACTCAAAATGGATGAAAGACCTCAATGTGAGAAAGGAATCCATCAAAATCCTTGAGGAGAACACAGGCAGCAACCTCTACGACCTCAGCCTCAGCAACTTCTTCCTAGGAACATCGCCAAAGGCAAGGGAAGCAAGGGCAAAAATGAACTATTGGGATTTCATCAAGATCAAAAGCTTTTGCACAGCAAAGGAAACAGTTAACAAAACCAAAAGACAACTGACAGAATGGGAGAAGATATTTGCAAACGACATATCAGATAAAGGGCTAGTGTCCAAAATCCTTAAAGAACTTAGCAAACTCAACACCCAAAGAACAAATAATACAATCAAGAAATGGGCAGAGGGCATGAACAGACATTTCTGCAAGTAAGACATCCAGATGGCCAACAGACACATGAAAAAGTGCTCCACATCACTCGGCATCAGGGAAATCCAAATCAAAACCACAATGAGATATCACCTCACACCAGTCACAATGGCTAAAATTAACAAGTCAGGAAATGACAGATGCTGGGAGGACACGGAGAAAGGGGAACCCTCCTACACTGTTGGTGGGAATGCAAGCTGGTGCAACCCCTCTGGAAAACAGCGTGGAGGTTCCTCAAAAAGTTGAAAATAGAACTACCCTATGACCCAGCAATTGCACTACTCGGTTTTTACCCTAAAGATACAAATGTAGTGATCTGAAGGGGCACGTGCACCTGATTGTTTATAGCAGCAATCTCTACAATAGCCAAACTATGGAAAGAACCAAGATGTCCATCAACAGATGAATGGATAAAGAAGAGGTGGTATATATACACAATGGAATACTATTCAGCCATTAAAAGAAATGAAATCTTGCCATTTGTGATGACGTGGATGGAACTAGAGGTTATCATGCTTAGTGAAATAAGTCAATCAGAGAAAGACAACTATCATATGATCTCCCTGATATGAGGAAGTGGAGATGCAACATGGGGGACTTGGGGTGTAGGAAAAGAATAAATTAAACAAGATGGGATCGGGAGGGAGACAAACCATAAGTGACTCTTAATCTCACAAAACAAACTTAGGGTTGCTGGGGGGATGGGGGTCGAGAGAGTGGGGTGGGGTTAAGGACATTGGGGAGGGTATGTGCTATGGTGAGTCCTGTGAAGTGTGTAAACCTGGCGATTTACAGACCTGTACCCCTGGGGATAAAAATTCATTATATGTTTATAAAAAATAAAAAAATAATTAAAAAATGAAAGGGATATCTCTCTTTGCTATGTAGTTTTGTTTTAAATTACCATGTTTTACTCTCTATATTAAACCATCAGTCTCTCTCTCTCTTTTTTTTTTTTAAGATCTGAAATTTCTGGTTAGGATGCTTAATGTGGTTTTCTTTGTGCTATTACAAATATTATTTAAATTCAGTTTTATGCCCAAGTTAAGAAGACAATGCATACCTTTGATTCTTAATGATGTCCATTGGGATAATCATTTTTGTGAGACCGGATCAGACATAACACCTCTTAGGTTGTGCTGTGTAGACAAAGACCACGACCCTTACTATAGTGGCCTCCTGCCTAATTCCAGTCATTCTGAGGGGGGGAATCTTGCAGCAATTAAAGTGTACACTTTAAAGGATATGTATATATACATATATATGCATATACATAAATGCTCTACTAGCATACATCAGCTACTGTTCAAAATCCACTTTTCCATAGAAAAGTGCATTTCTGTACCTTTCTGGTCATATATAGACCATGGAGGCTTATTTACCCATTTATGTTCCTACAGATTTATAAATCCCTAGTGTGCATGTTTACCTGCTATGATTCAAAATTCTAGGGTTCTATTGAGTCACAATGTCTTCTTTTTCTCGATAACTCTTGTGTTGTCCATATCATGAGGAAAAAATTAATGATGATCCTCTTGTCTGACGTCTTCCTCTTATATAATTAAAAAAAAGATTTTATTTATTCAACAGAGATAACACAAATAGGGGTGTGACAGAGTGAGTGGGAGAAGCATGCTATCCGCTCAACAGGGAGCCAACTCATGGCTGGATCCCAGGACTCTGGGAGCATGACCTGAGCCAAAGGCAGACACTTAACCAACTGAGCCACCAAACACACGTTTCTCTTATATTTTCAAAGATCATATAATACTTTTCAATTCGCTGTGTCTCACTCTTTGGGAAAACTATGGACTTACAGAGAAGCATGATTTCCTTAAGGACAGTGAGTGTATTTCTGTGTGAAACCTTATTAACTGGGAGTAATCAGCAGTATGTAGCCCTTACATGAATATCTGACAACACATACTCTTGCTTTTGAGCTGTTGTCTTTTCCCAGGTGGCTGGAAATATCCTACCAGACCTCTGTGAGGAGGAACAAAACAGAAAATGGAGTCCAATGCACTTTATTTAATCTAGAAGAGTGAATTTATATGTTTTAAATTGTATGACAAGCTAAATATTAAGCTTTATATATTTCTGAAGATAAAAAAATTAGTTTTATTTAGTTTTGTTTATCATCTATTTTTATAGTGCTGTGTATCATTTTCTCCAAGTTTGGGAAATCTTTTTCTATTTAAAATATTTCTTAAACTTGAATATTTGTGATACAGACATAATAATTTTTCTAATTATTTCCCTGATGTCCTAATTCTGAAACTATTAAAATGCATAAAAACTAAATTCATTTGACACAAATTCAAGTAAACATAGAGTCAGGGTGATATAATTGATACAGACCCAAGCATACCACTTTTTTTTTTTTTAAAGGCCATGGTATGGAAGTCCTTTCTTTCTTTTTTTTTTAAGATTTTATTTATTTATCTGACAGACAGAGATTGTAGGTAGAGAGAGAGAGAGGGAAAGCAGGCTCACTGCTGAGCAGAGAGCCCGATGCGGGGCTCAATACCAGGACCCCGAGATCATGACCTGGGCCGAAGGCAGAGGCTTAACCCACTGAGCCACCCAGGCGCCCCAAGCATACCACTTTTTAAATAAGCATTATAATCAAGGTGTTTAAGCTAGTACATTCCCTTTCATTCTCTGGCCCTAGTTCTTCCCATTTTAAAATGAGTATATTGAATGTCATGAATTCTAAGAAAATGTTTTTCTAAACTGGATTTATCACTTAAGTACATAGTTATATTGGTTAACTATAAATATCTGCCAGATAGTCCTCTGAATACAATGGATGGTATATTCATTCCATATATATATATATATATATATATATATATGGAATTATTTATTATATATATAATTATATGTATTATAATTATATAATATATATAAAATATTATAAATATAAATATATATATTTTCATATACTTGCTCTACTTTCATGTACTTGCTCTATATAGAGCAAGTATCTATAGATATATCTATAGATATATTTATATAGATTGATATAGATAGATAGACCATATCTTCTTTATCCATCCATCCGTTGATGGGAATTTGGGCTCTTTCTATGAATTGGCTATAGTGAATAGTGTTGTTTTAAATACTGGGGTGCATATGCTCCTTCAAATCAGTATTTTTATACCCTTTGGATAAATACCTAGTAGTCCAATTGATGGGTCTCTCGCAGAAAGGCACATACCATATGATTTCACTCATATATTGAATTTAAGGAACAAAACAGATGAACATGGGGAAGGGAAAGAAAAATAAAAGAAGATAAAGACATACAGGAAGGCAAATCATAAGAGACTCTCAAATACAGGGAATAAACTGAGCGTTGCTAAAGGGAATGTGTGTGAAGAGGATGGAGTAAATGAGTGGTGGACTTTAACGAGGGCACTTGATGTAATGAGCACTGTGTGTTATATGCAACTGATGAATCACTAAATTCTACTCCTGAAACTAATACTACACTATATGTGAACTAGCTTGAATTTAAATAAAATCTTTCAAGAAACAAACAAACAAACAAAGTCCGAAGGTTTGCCTGGGATAGAGCCTGGGGACAGTGCTCTGCTCCTGGAGAGAAGGCAGGTAAAGAACTGGGAGGCAGACAGTGTGGAACCTGTGATCTGAAAAATGCCTTGGACACAAAGAGGGATTATTTATTTTTCTAAAGAGAGCTTCCCTGAGAAGCTGCATACCCTGAAATTTCTCTCCAGGGACAAAGGAGCTTGATGGCACCATTTCCATCACCCATCCCTCAACATAATAAAGTCAAAATGGTGGGAAAAAACCCACAACTAACATCATAATAGAAGGTGAAAAACTGAGGGCTTTTCCTGAAACAAGAAAACAAGAAAAGGATGCCCACTTTCACCACTTTTGTTGAACATACTACTGTGAGTTCTAAATACAGCAATCACAGAAAAGAAAACAAACAAACAAAAAGAAATAAAAGGTTTCCACATTGGTAAGGAAGAAATTAATCTCTGACTATTGTCAAATATTACACATAGAAAACCTAAAATATTATATCAGAAAATTAGAACAGATATGAATTCAGTAAAGTTACAAGATTCAGAATTAATATACAGAAATAATTTGTATTTCTACATGCTAACAATTAAGTAACATAAAGAGAAAATAAGAACAGAATCACTTTTAAGTTTGCAGCATAAAGAATGAAATACCTGAAAATTAATTTAACCAAGGAAGTTAAAGCCCTATACCCTGAAAACAAGAAGAGGTTGATTAAATAAACTGAAGATAACAAAAACGAATGGAAAGATATGCCATGTTCATGGATTGGAAGAATTCATGTTGGTAAAATGTCAGTATTACCCAAAGAAATCTATAGATTCACTGCAATCTTTATTAAATTACCAATAACACTTTTCAAAGAACTATAGCAAATAGTCACGAGATATGTGTAAGATCATAAAAGACCTGGAATATTCAAGGCAATCTTAAAAAAAAAATTGTGGTTCAGAATTTCATATTATGTAACATCTTAAAAAGGTAGTAACCGAAACAAAGTATGGTACTCTAATAAACATATTCAAATATATCAATGGAGATGTATAGAGAGACCATAAAATACCCATACCTATATCATCAATTAATCTCTGATAAATAAAGGCAAGAAAATATAATAGGGAAAAGACAGACCTTCAATAAATAATAAATAAGTGGTGTAGTGTGAATTAGAAATGTTTCTGTAGTATCCCATGGAACGGGGTTCTAATAACTACTAAACATAGACTGTTGGAATATATTAAATACTATGAATAAAATGTTTTAAATGATATGTTTGGACTCTTTAAAATATATATTGTTAGTTAATGTACATCATACAACAAAATAATTCATAAACTACAAAAGGAAAATACTTTATCACATATAGTAGGTGAATTTTGTATTTTTTAGATTTTATTTTATTTTTTCAGTGTTCTAAGATTCATTGTTTATCCACCACGCCCAGTGCTCCATGCAATACGTTCCCTCCTTAATACCCACCACCAGGCTCACCCATACTCCCCCCACCTCCCTTGCCCTCCAAAACCCTCAGGATTTTCCTCAGAGTCCACAGTCTCTCATGCTTCTTCCCCTGCTCTGATTTCGCCCAATTCGCTTTTCCTTTCCTTCTCCTAATATCCTCCATGTTATCCCTTATGCTCCACAAGTAAGTGAACCCATATGATAATTAACTTTCTCTGCTTGACATATTTCACGCAGCATAATCTCCTCCAGTCCCGTTCATGTTGATACAAAAGTTTGGTATTCATCCTTTCTGATAGCTGAGTAATATTCCATTGTATATATGGACCATATCATCTTTATCCGCTCACTTAACTGTTGAAGGGCATCTTAGGTCTTTCCACAGTTTGGCAATTGTGGTTATTGTTGCTATGAACACTGGCATGCATATGGCCCTTCTTTTCACTATATCTGTATCTTTGGGGTAAATACCCAGTAGTGCAATTGCAGGGTCATAGGGAAGCTCTATTTTTAATTTCTTCAGGAATCTCCACAGAGTTTTCCAAAATGGCTACACCACCTTGCATTCCCACCAACAGTGTACGAGGGTTCCCCTTTCTCTACATCCTTTCCAACACCTGTTATTTCCTGTCATGTTAATTTTGGCCATTCTAATTGGTGTAAGGAGGTATCTCTATGTGGTTTTGATTTGAATCTCACTGATGGCTAATGATGAACATTTTTCATTTGTCTGTTAGCCATTCATATGTCTTCTTTGGAGAAGTGTCTGTTCATATCTTCTGCCCTTTGTTTTACTTGATTATCTGTTTTTTCGGTGTTGAGTTTGTGAAGTTCTTTATATATCTTGGATATCAGCCCTTTGTCTGTAGCGTCATTTGCAAATTATCTTTTCCCATTCCATGAGTTGCCTCTTTGAAAATATAGAAAGGAAAATTAGAGAATTGATTCCATTTACTATATCACCAAGAACAGTAAGATACCTTGGAATAAATCTAACCAAAGAGTTAAAGGATCTGTACTCAAATAATTACAGAAAACTCATGAAAAAAAATTGCAGAAGACACAAAAAAATGGAAAAGGATTCCATCGACATGGATCAGAAGAGTAAACATTGTTAAAATGTCTATACTGGCGACAGAAATCCATACTTTCAATGCGATCCCAATCAAATTCCCACTGACATTTTTCAAAGTGATGAAAAAAAATCCTAAAATTTGTATGGAACCAGAAAAGACCCTGAATTTTTTTAAGACCCTGAATTTTTAAGGAAATGTTGAAAAAGAATAACCAAGCTAGAGGCATGATATTGACTGATTTCAAGCTTTACTACAAAGTTGTGATCACCAAGACAGCATGGTACTGGCACTAAAACAGACACACAGACCACTGGAACAGAGTAGAGAGCCCAGATATGGACCCTCAACTCTATAGTCAAATAATCTTCAACAAAGTAGGAAAAAAATATCCAGTGGAAAAAAGACAGTCTCTTCAATAAATGGTGCTGGGGAAATTGGTCAGCCATGTATAGAAGGATGAAACTCAACCATTCTCTTACAACATACACAAAGATAAACTCAAAATGGATGAAGGACCTCAGTGTGAGAGAGGAATGTATCAAATCCCAGAGGAGAACATAGGGAGTAACTTCTTCAACACTGGCCAAAGCAGCTTCTTTCAAGACATGTCTGCAAAGGAAACAAAAGGAAACAAAAGCAAAAATGAACTTTTGGGGCTTCATCAAGAACTTTGTATTCTTTTGGTAAGATTTTGTTTATTTATTTGACATACAGAGATCACAAGTATGCAGAGAGGCAGGCAGTGGGGGTGAGGCGCGGAAGCAGGCTCCCTGCTCAGCAGAGAGTCCAATGCAGGGCTCGATCCCAGGACCCTGAGATCATGACCTGAGCTGAAGGCAGAGGCTTTAACTCACTGAGACACCCAGGTGGCCCAAGAACTTTGTATTCTTAGAAATAAAATATTTCTATAAAAATTACAAGTTAGAAAATAAAAAGCTCACAAGAGAAAGATGAACATAGGGGAAGGGGGGGAGAGAGGGGGGTAAACAATAAGAAACAGTTAACTACGGAGAACAAACTGAAGGTTAATGGAGAGGAGAGCGAATGGAGGATGGGCTAAATGGGTGATGTTATTAAGGATGTCACTTGTTATGAAGACCATTGGGTGTTATAAGTAAGAGATGAATCATTACATTATACTTCTGAAACCAATATTACCCTATATGTTAACTAACTAGAATTTAAATAAAAACTTGAAAAAACAAAACAAAACAAAACAAAAAGAACTTCTAAAACTCAACATCATGAAATATAAAACAAATAATCAAGTTTAAAAACAGGCAGAGGGCTTAGATAAACATTTTTCCAAAGAAAAGATACAGTTTTTCAACAGACACATGAAAAGACATTCAATGTGACTAATCAACAGGAAAATGCAAATCAAAATCACAAAGAGATTTTTCAAGATGGTCCGAACACCTGTCAGAATGGCCAGAATAAAAAAAAAAAAAAATACAAGAAATAACAAGGGCGCCTGGGTGGCTCAGTGTGTTAAGGCCTCTGCCTTTGGCTCCTGTCACGATCCCAGAATCCTGGGATTGAGCCCTGCATTGGGCTTTCTGCTCGGCAGGGAGCCTGCTTCCTCTTTTCTGCCCGCCTCTCTGCCTACTTGTGATCTCTGTCAAATAAAGTTTTAAAAATCTTTAAAATAAATATAACTGTAAAAGAACTCAAGATATGGAAAACTCAAATGGCCATGATTTCATAAATGCATAAAGAAAGGTGGTATGAGGCGCCTGGGTGGCTCAGTGGGTTAAACCTCAGCCTTTAGCTCAGGTCATGATCTCGGGGTCCTGGGATCAAGCCCCACATCAGGCTCTCTGCTCAGCAGGGAACCTGCTTCCCTCTCTCACTCTGCCTGTCTGTCTACCTACTTGTGATCTCTCTCTATCTGTGAAATAAAGAAATAAGATCTTAAAAAAAAGAAAAGGATATATATATATATATATATATATATATATATGATGTTTTTTTAAGATATATAATCTTAATAAGGGAACCAATGCTAATTAGATAATGCTAAGGGAGATAATGCTAAGTGAAATAAATCTGTGAAAGACAAGTACCATATGATTTTACTCATGTGTGGAACATAAGCAACAAAATAAGTAAGGGGGACAAATAGACAAAAAAAAGGCAGTTTTTAAAAATTTTTTTTAAAGATTTTATTTGTTTATTTGATAGAGAGAGAGATCACAAGTAGGCAGAGAGAAGTAGGCTCCCCACTGAGCAGAGAGCCCGATCCAGGGGTTCGATCCCAGCACCCTGATATCATGACCTGAGCCAAATGCGGATGCTTAACCCACTGAGTCACCCAGGTACCCCCCCAAAAAAAGGCTTTTAAATACACAGAAAAAATTGATGCTTGCCAGAAGTAGGAGGGCAGATTGATGGGTAAAAATCAAAGGGAATTAAGAGTACTTATCTTTGCAAGCACTGATGTATTTGATTATATTACATATAATATATTTAATTATAGAATCATTACACTGTACAATAGTATCTAATATAACAATGTATCTTAAACTTGAATAAAAAATAAAAATGCAACTTCATATATCAAAATTAATTATATATTTACTTATATGACCAATAACCTATAAATAATCGATATTTTGAATAGCCATCTAAGAACTATGGAATTTGCATTTATCATTATACTGCTGTGTTATACAGTGAAAATATATTTTTCAAGAAATTGTATTTCACTCATAATGGCACATATAATACCACTCTTCATTATCCACTCATCTGTCGGTGGATATCTGGGCTCTTTCCATATGTTGGCTTGTGAACATTGATGCTATAAATATTGGGGTGCATGTGCCACTTCAAATCACTATTTTTGAGTCACTATTTTTGTATCCTTTGGATAAGTAACTAGTAGTGCAATTGCTGGGTCAGAGGGTAGCTCTATTTTTTACTTATTAAAGTTGATCCATACTTTTATTTAAGTTGTTTAAGTTAATCCATTCTATTTTCCAGAGTGGAGGCATTAGCCTGCATTCCTACCAACAGTGTATGAGGTTTCCCTTTCTCTACACATCTGTTTTTTCCTGAGTTGTTCACTTTAGCCATTCTGACAGGTATGAGATGGTATCTTATTGTGGTTTTATTTTTTTTAGATTTTATTTATTTATTTGACAGATAGAGATTGCAAGTAGGCAGAGATGCAGGCGGGGGTGGGGGAGCAGACTCCCTGCTAAACCTGATGTGGAGCTTGAACCCAGGACACTGGGATCATGATCTGAGTCAAAGGAAGAGGCTCTATATCACTGAGCCCCAGGCACTTACTTATTGTGTTTTTTATTTTTATTTCCCTGATGTCAAATGATGATTTTTTTTGTTTTTTTTGCATGTCTGTTAGGCATTTGTATATCTTCTTACGGAAATGTCTGTTCATGTCTTCTGCCCATTTCTTCACTGGTTTAATCGTTTTTTGGGCATTGAGTTTCATAAGCTCTTTAAAGATTTTGGATACTAGCCTTTATCTGATATGTCATTTATGATTATTTTCTCCCATTTCTCAGATTGCCTTTTTTTTACCATTTTTTTAAAGTTTTTATTTAAATTCCAGTTAGTTAACATACAGCATGATATTAGTTTCAGGTGTACAATTTAGTGATTCAACACTGCCATACAATACCTGGTGCTCATCACAACAACAACACAACAAATCCCAATTACCTGTTTCACCACCACCCCCTACATCCCCTCTGGGAACCATCAGTTCTCTATAGTTAGGAGTTTGTTCAGATTGCCTTTTGGTTTTTGTTTCATTTTGATTCTTTCCTTTGCTATGCAAAATATTTTTATCTTTTTTAAGATTTTATTTATTTATTTGACAGACAGAGATCACAAGTAGGCAGAGAGGCAGGCAGAGAAAGAGGGAAAGAAGGCTCCCTGCTGAGCAGAGAGGCAAATGTGGAGCTTGATCCCAGGACCCTGAGATCATGACTTGAGCCAAAGACAGAGGATTAAACCACTGAGCCACCCAGGTGCCCCAGTCCATTTATATCTTGTATCTACCAGTAGTGCAATGTTTTCCAGAGTGGCTGCAATAGCTTACATTTCCACCAACAGTTTAAGTGGGTTCCCCTTTCTTCTCATTCTTTCCAACATCTGTCATTTCCTAACTTGTTAATTTTAGCCACTCTGACTAGTGTGAGGTGGTTTCTCATCATGGTTTTGGTTTGTATCTCCCTGATGGTGAGTGATGTTGAAAATCTTTTCATGTGTCCATTGGCCAGGAATCCATCAAAGCCCTAGAGGAAAACACAAGCTGCAACCTCTTTGACCTTGGCCACAGCAAACTATTGCTAGACACATCTCCAAGGGCAAAAGAAACAGAGGCAAAAATGAACTATTGGGGCATCATCAAGATAAAATCTTTTGCACAGCAAAGGAAACAGTTGACAAAACCAAGAGACAACTGACAGAATGGGAGAAGGTATTTGCAAATGACACATCAGATAAAGGGCTAGTATCCAAAATCGATAAAGAACATATCAAACTCAATATCCAAAGAACAATTAATCCATTCAGGAAATTAGCAGAAGACATGAACAGGCATATCTCCACTGATGGCCAACAGCCACAGGTAAGTCTTCTTTAGAACACAATTTGTCAATTTTTCCCCCTGCATGAGTTATTTATATCTTTGGGATTTAAAACATGATCAGCTATATATCTTCCAGATTTTTTTCTATATGTTGCCTATTGCTTTTCCAGAAAATTATCTTGATGTACAAAATGTCCTATTTTAATGTAGTCCAATTTATCATTTTTCCTTTGTTGCTTATATGTGTGGTGTTACATCAGATATTCCATGATAAAAATTGAAGCCATCAAGTATCGGGTATCTTTCTTTATTACCTTCTTCTTTTTTTTTTCTTTCTTAGAGTTATATGTATTCAGCTTTTATATTTAGGTCATTGATCTATTTGCATTAATTTTTGTGCATGGTGTGAAGTAGAAGGCCAGTATTATTCTTTTGCATTTAAATATTGAGCTGTCAAAATGCCACCTGTTAAAGAAATAAATCTTTCCTCACTGAATGGAATTTACATTCTTCTCAAAAAATCATTTGGCCATAGACATTTGTGTTTTTTCTGATACATTGATTCTCTCCCAATGGTATATATTTTTCATTCTGTCATTACATTGTTTTGAAACCATAGACTGACTTATTTAACATATTCTCCTTTTTCAAGATTGTTTTGTTATTTGAGGCCGCTCACAATTCCCTGTGATAGAGGATCAGCTATCTCCTTTCTACAAATGGAACTATTGGAATTTAGTAGGGATTGAATTAAATCTGTAGATTAAGCAGTAGTAACATGTGAACAATTTTAAGTCTTCTGAGGAACACATGGGATCTTTCTATTAATTATGGTGCATTATTTAACTTAATTCTGCAATAATTTATAGTAGTGTTCATGTCTTTCATTATCTGCCTAAATTAATTTTGGGTGGTTAATGATTTTTTATATTATTGTATATAAGGCTGTTTACTATATTTTTATTTGTTCATTGGTGGTTTACTGTATGTCTTGCCTGCTTTTTATTCATTTCATCTATAACTGCTGACCTATGTGTTTTTATATTTTGTAATGAATTTCTGATTCATCTTATTATTTCCTTTTGTGTATATTTTATTGCTTTTTTACTATTAAATTTTTTTACTATTAAATCTATATTTCTCATTACAAAAGCATATAAAATCATAGCAAACAAATTTTATTTCGTACAAACGTAATTTTAATAATATAAATGCAGTTTTCCTACATAGGTTCACTTCACTTTTCTGATATTGTTCAGTATTTACATATATATTTACATATACATATATACATACATATATTTGTGCATATATATATTATATACATATCTTTAGATTGTGGGTTGTGGGACTAGTAACATTATTTATATTTTTGGCAGTTTTCTTTGTGAATATGCAAAAATTGTAGTTACTCACTAAAAACATAGTAATGCTGATTATATATTCCCCCATGCATTTACTATTATTAAATTACTTAAATTTCCCTACACAACACTGATTTATTGTCAAGTTTCTTTAATATCAATCAGAAGAATTCTCTTTAGCATTTTTTATAAGAAAATTCTACTGGTAACATGATATCAATTACTATTTAAAGGAGAATGTCTTACTTCCTCCTTTATTTTTCAGGGGCAATAGTGCTGGATATTAAATTTAATTTTGACTGTTTGTTTGTTTTTTTTTTTTTCTTGCAGCACTTTAAATAGCCGTGTCATTGCCTGTAATGCATCATTCTGAGGAGCTATTTGTTAATCTTGTGTAGGATTCCCTGTACATAAAGATTTGATTCTTGCTTATTGCTTCATAAAATCAGTCAGTGTCTTTGGCTCTTTGTCTTTTTGTATTAGAAGAGTTTTATTAGAATGTGACTTGGTGAAGTAATCTTTACATTATCTTTCTCAGATTTTTAAATTTAATTTTAATTAATTATTTTTTTAAAAAATTATTTATTTTTTTATAAATATATATATTTTTATTCCTTTTCAGCATAACAGCGTTCATAGTTTTATACCACACCCAGTGCTCCATACAATGCATGCCCTCCAAAATACCCACCACCTGGCTCCCTCAACCTCCCACCCTCCGCCCCTTCAAAACCCTCAGGTTGTTTTTCAGAGTCCATAGTCTCTCATGGTTCATCTCCCCCCCAATTTCCCTCAACTCCCTTCTCCTCTCCATCTCCCATTGTCCTCCGTGTTATTTGTTATGCTCCACAAAGAAGTGAAACTGTATGATAATTGACTCTCTGCTTGACTTATTTCACTCAGCATAATCTCTTCCAGTCCCGTCCATGTTGCTACAAAACTCTGGTATTCATCCTTTCTGATGGAGGCATAATACTCCATAGTGTATATGGACCACATCTTCTTTATCCATTCGTCTGTTGAAGGGCATCTTGGTTCTTTCCACAGTTTGGCGACTGTGGCCATTGCTGCTATAAAAATTGCGGTACAGATGGCCCTTCTTTTCACCACATCTGTATCTTTGGGGTAAATACCCAGTAGCGCAATTGCAGGGTCATAGGGAAGCTCTATTTTTAACTTCTTGAGGAACCTCCACACTCTTCTCCAGAGTGGCTGCACCAACTTGCATTCCCACCAACAGTGTAAGAGGGTTCACCTTTCTCCACATCCTCTCCAAAACCCGTTGTTTCCTGTCTTGCTGATTTTGGCCAATCTAACTGGTGTGAGGTGGTATCTCAATGTGGTTTTAATTTGAAACTCCCTGATGGCTAGTGATGATGAACATTTTTTCATGCGTCTGATAGCCATTTGTATGTCTTCATTGGAGAAGTGTCTGTTCATATCTTCTGCCCATTTTTGATGTGATTATCTGTTTAGCATGTGTTGAGTTTGAGAAGTTCTTTATAGATCCTGGATATCAACCTTTTGTCTGTACTGTCATTTGCAAATATCTTCTCCCATTCCGTGGGTTGCCTCTTTGTTTTGTTGACTGTCTCCCTTGCTGTGCAGAAGCTTTTGATCTTGATGAAGTCCCAAAAGTTCATTTTTGCTTTTGTTTCCTTTGCCTTTGGTGAC